>WSFP011509354.1:0-13205 GCA_009831015.1 Picea engelmannii
TGAACCATTTCTAGTTACCCATGAGATAAGATTATGGCACTGAATTGTTGACTAACTTCGAGCAAATGAAGGATGACCACATCTCTGATCATATTCAAAAATGGCGATAAAGAAAGAGCTGGATTAAGGTCAAGGTCCCTCCTTCTTTCTTGCTTGAGTGGTTCTTGAAATCTTTGGTTCCCTGTGTATCCAAAGACATAGCAACATTCGAGGTGTTTTCAGAAGAGGAGGCTATTATGAGATCCCAACAGCTAGAACAGATCTACTCTCAGTCTGACATGCTCTACAAGATCTTACCAGATGTGCCACGGTCTACTCTCGATAAGACCAAACAAAATTATGGACCCCATGTTGATGGTATAGTGGGATCAACACAAAGCAAGTCCATGGATCTGTTGTCAAATCAGTTGCAACAATTGTCGATACAACAGACTATGGCCAACCAAACTCCTAGTTCGACTATCCCCGCTACACAGACGTCGGATGTACACAATGTGCAGTCGACGAATCTCAAGGCTAACTAGCATACCAAGGGAAAGAAGAAACAATGAAATAAAAAGGGTAAAGGGGATAAAACGGTTTCCAAGAATGTTGGCGGGGGAAAAAATGAGAAGAAGAAGTCGAAGTATCCATCTAATCTCTGCATGGAAGACCACCTGACTCACCTTTTCCCTCGGCTTGCAGAAGCCCAGAAGCTAATAGTGCAACAACAACCTATTGTGTTGACAAAACCTTTTCCACAAGGGAAAAATATGGCTCGGGCTTCTTCATCCACAAGTGCGATAGGGGGATTCAAGGACCCCCCACGCCTACTACTAACAACTTGGCCGCGAACATTTACATGATGAACAATGATGCTCATTTATCGACCATGACTCGTGACTACGGAAAGATATAATTTTTCGAGAAGGGAAAGGAAACCAGTAACCCATCAACCCCTCTCCAAATTGAGAAGGCAGTGGGTGAAACAATGACTCGCATCCCTAAAGTTGTGTTTAAGAAGGCTTACCATAATCCAAATGCAAGGGCCGCTCGGAACTACTCCATCGTGGAGGATCTGGCACAGACCCCTTATGCGATGTTTGCTCTGGAATTCCTCTAGAGTTTCCCCTCACAGATAAAAGCTTTGTTGTACACCTTGGGAGCGACAGAGACTAGTAACCCAAGAGCGATCGTTTTCGATCCAATCGACTTAAAACCTCGTCTTCCTCACGATGTCACTTTTCAGATAGTAATGGCATACACCATGAAATCGTTGACATGGAACATTTCCCGTACAGTGGTTGATGAGGGTACCTCGACTTACGTGATGTCATTGGCATGTTGGAAGGCCATTGGCCAACCTGAGTTGTCTCTGTCGCCTACGTTGCTTATGGATTTTGACGGTCGGTCATTTAGACCACACAAAATAATTCCTTCTTTCCTCATGCAGTTAGGGGGTAAAACTGTGTGTGTCAAAATTTAAGTAGTCGATGCGCCTCTCAACTATAATATTTTCTTAGGATGAAGTTGGAATTATGCGATGCATGCGGTGGTTGCCACGGTTTTTCTTGTCTTATGCTTTCCGTATAAGGGTCAAATTGTGACCATCGACCAATTGTACTTCTCTCGTCCTAATAACCTGCAGCCTGGCACTGTCAACTTAGGTGTCGGCTTGTTTCCGTCGTTGATGGGAACCTTTGATTACCTGCCACCTTCCAACAATGTAAATTTTATATCGGTTGTTCCCAACCAGCCGAGGGCTGCAATATTTCAAGTGTCGTCTTTTAAAACGAGCTACTTTCACGACCTGTGGACTTTACCTTCCCCATCGGCCTCGATGGAAGGGATAGGGCACCTTGGCATGACCATGCCCTTATTCACCACTGAGGTTGTGTATAAAATTGTCCAACAAGCCTCGGCTAACCCCGATCTGGATCCCTCACAGGAGTTAGATCCATTTCTCGAACCTATTTGGGCTCAAGATTCTCTTGCCGCTCAAGATACTTTAGACTTGGTTTTTCCCTCTGACGAGGCGATCCTCGAGATAATGACTGGTCTTGACACACCTTGGGAAGATATGCATCATAGATCTTACTTTCTTCCCAAGCTTAGGAGAATAGAGGTGGGAGAATTTGTTTTGAACGTGAATGGAGATATCCCTTGTCCTATCAATCCTCTGGCTATGCATGGAGTTTACGTCGAGGGTAACATGGCAAGCATTGCTACAACGATTCCAATCGATATCTCCAGAACCCCTGGCGTCGTGGAGAATGTTTTCGTGGGATCTGTTTGCTCCCTTGAAGAGATTCGAACTTACACTGAGTTATTCAAGGAGTTTCGTGACATTTTTGCCTGGTCTTATGAGGAGATGCTATGAATCAACCCATGAATTGTCGAACACAAAATCAAAACTTATCCTGATGCCAAACTGGTTCTACAGAAGCTTCATTTGGTCAATCCTTGAAAAGCAGCAACAATCAAGGCAGAAGTAGAGAAACTACTCAAATCTGGTTTTATCCACCTCATACAATTGATGGAATGAGTGTCAAACCCGGTTCCTGTCAACAAGAAACAAGGCTTGATTCGCGTTTGTATGTATTTCCACGATTTGAACAAGGCTTGCCCGAAAGACAATTTTCCAACCCCATTTATCAATCAGATTGTCGATGAATGTGCGGGTTGTGAAGCCTTTTCTTTCATGGACGGTTTTTCGGGATATAATCAGATTCAAATCAAACCCAAGGACCAACATAAAACGACTTGTATTTGTCCTTGGGGTACCTTCGCATATCGAAAGATGCCTTTTGGCTTGAAGAATGTTGGAGCTACCTTTCAACGGGCCGTGTCGTTTGATTTTCACGACCTCAAACATATAGTCGAAGTGTACCTCGATGATATAGCATCACAATCTCGCAAGAGATCTGATCATCCCGCCCATCTACGACTAATATTTGAGCGATGTCGCTACTATCGAATTCACTTGAATCATAACAAGTGTATTTTATGCGTGACGTGAGGTCTTCTTTTAGGTTTCATCGTGTCGACAATAGGGATCATGGTCGATCCTCTCAAGGTTTAGGTGATAGTTCAATTGCATCCCCCATGCAAAACACCTCAACTTCAGAGCTTACAGGGGAAAGCGAATTTTCTTCGGTGTTTTGTCGGTAATTATGCTGAGATCGCTAAAGGGTTCATGCGTCTTTTGAAAAAAGGGGTCCCAGTATGTTGGGATGAACCTGCTTAGTGCTCTTTTGAAGCGTTGAAATGTGCCCTGACTCCGCAACAGCCAAATACAGCAAGAAATAACAGATATTTCTTGTTGTATCTGGCTGTTGTGGAGTTGACCATCGGCATAGTCTTGGTCCAGGGATATGACATGCTCGAATAGAACATTATATATTATCTTAGCCGAGGCCTAGTTGGACCGGAACTCAACTGCTCTCATGTTGAGAAACTTGCTTTGGAAGTTGTCCACGCAGTCCAATGGTTTTGTCACTATATATTACTTCACGAGATCATTGTTATTTCCATCGTTAACCCTTTCCAATATGTGTTAACATGACGAGTCATTGGCGGAAATATCAGTAGATGGATAGTAATCCTACAGGACATTGACTTGGATTTTGTTTCTCTGAAATTTAAAAAGTCATTGGTCTTTCTCGAACTAATTTCAGAACTATCGATCAAGTCTGGTGATATTATGCCCAAAGAGTCACCTATCAATGGAGATATTTTTTTAATTGCATCTTCAGATCCCTGGTATGGAGATATACTTATGTATCTTCAAAATTTGAAGTGCCCTGCTTCTGCTTCCCGTGATGAGCATCGACAAATTTGACACCAAGCGTGAAACTATCTTATACTCATTGACACTTTGTATAGTCGAGGCATAGATTGCATTCTTCGACGATGTATCACACACGAAGACGCATAGCTCATTTTGAACGACTGTCACACTGGAGCATGTGGCGGTAATTTGTCTAGGTTGACAATAGCCCAAAAGATTCTACGTGCAGGTTACTTATGGCCCTCGTTAATCAAGGATTGTGTAGAGGCAGTCAAGAAGTGCCACTTGTGCCATATCTTCTGTCGGAATATGCGAGCACACCCCACTCCTATGTTTCCCGTCATTGTTGTTGGTCCTTTCACCAAGTGGGGGATTGACTTTACTACATATCACTCGGATTCAACCAAGGGGCATCGTTACATCATCGTAGCAGTAGAATACTTCACGAAGTGGATCAAATCTATGTCGATGTTTAGCAATGATGGATAAACCACAACCCTTTTCATTTTTAATCAGATAGTGGCGAGGTTCGGTATCCCGAAAGATATTGTCATTGACCATGGCATTCACTTCCAGAATAAAATGATGAATGAATTAACATCAAAGCTCGGGTTCAAATAGGAACATTCGTCACCCTACTACCCACAAGTGAATGGTCAGGTTGAAGCTGTGAATAAGTCTCTTAAGACTATTCTTCAGCGAATGATCAATCATGCCAAGTCAAATTGGCATTTGATGTTGTATTCAGCGTTGTGGGCCTATCGAACGTCTATGAATACTACCACCGGTTTTTCACCTTTTCAACTCGTATACGGACTGGAAGCAGTATTACTTATTGAATGTCATATCCCTTATTTAAAGTTGGCAGTGGAGTTGGACACTTCATTGCTTGAGGAACGCCTTCTATATCTCACGCAAATCGATGAGAAGCGTCATGATGCAGCCTTAGCCAATGAGGCTCATAAGCAACTAGTCAAGTGTCAGTATGATCATTTTGTTCTCCCTTGGATTTTCTATGAAGGCGATCTTGTCCTCATCTATGATCAAGACAAAGATCCCCTGGGGGCAGGAAATTTCAAACCCATGTGGTTCGAACCTTTCATTGTGAAATAGGTCTTAGAGAAGGGCGCTTCCCGTCTGGTTGATTTCGAGGGAAATGCTTTAGCAGAGCCTAGAAATGGACTCTACCTTAAGAAGTACTACTCTTAGGTTGGTCACCTGGGTGGCTTCTTGTATATGTGTATAGTCTCTTATACATTTTTGGTCTTTTCTGTCTTGTGGATGTGTAGTTATTTATGTCTTATTTTTCACTGTGGAAGATGTCAAGTGAATCAGAGGTTTACTTTGGGTTCGCAGACGGCTTTATCCGACACACTCAGAGCTTGCTTCCGCAGCTTGGGTGATTTTCACACCTGGAGGCCAGTTGTTATCTTCCAGAGGTATTTGTCTAGGAGACGCAACCAATAATGTTGTCGAGTACAACGTAGTGATAGAATTGCTACGTGATGCTTTATCACATGGAATTTCTTGCCTCCGGGTTTATCTAGATGTTCAGTTGGTTGTGTCCCAGTTAAATGGGGTTTACCATGTTTATGATCCCACTCTTCACCAAGGATTCATTAGGGTATGTTTCTTATAAAGATCTTTTGATTACATTATGTATATCCATGTTCCTAGGAGATTCAATCATTTAACAAATACTCTAGATAATCAAGTTTTAGATTGACATGTTGCTCACATATAAAAAGAAAAGCACACACATACACATGTAAATACATTTGTAAAAAATGTTATCCATAGAACAAGAAATATGTATATATATATATATATGTGTGTGTGTGTGTGTGTGTGTGTGTGTGTCTAAAAAATAGTGTTATGAGTACAAAAGTGGGCATGAAAGCCTCAAAAGTCATCAGTCTACATCGTTGGGCTTACGCCCTAAAAAAATATAGTACAAAAAGTTCCCTCGGCACATAAATAATCTGACATTATCTAAGGTCAAGGCATATTGGCTCTGCTGTAGTGAACGACGACGTTCGCAAGCCGTCGAAACAAATGGACCTGGGTCCGAGGTACCCCTACTACATGTGGCTGCATAGCCAAGGGGAGATCCTCGATCTCGGCCACAAGAACGACACGAGTGAGAGTAGTGAGATTCTGCTCCACTCGTCGTAAGACTCTATCAGCCTCTTTGGTTGGGGGTACTCTCGAAACTATTGGTCCTCCTGTTGATGTTGGTCATGCCTCTGGTCGAGGACGACGTCAAGTCTTGGTGAAGTCTGCCAGTTGAACATGCCCCGCATCTGTACATAACAGATTCACGAGTTAGTACTCTACACACACATAAAAATGATATATATGAAAATTAAAAATTTAATAAACTTCAAAAATATATGTTACCTATCCCGCCACAGTCTTCATCGGGAGGCACAAGCATGTATGTATCTCTGAGGAAGCTAATCCTTGCATAGGGGTAATCCTCTATAACCGAGATATGACATGCTCACCAGTCAAAAACTTATCATCCAAGGCCTCTATATTCCTCCCTCCACCATGTCTAGGAAGTAAAGTTTCCCACCTGGTCACTGATGGGAAGGAGGCTACATGCCCCCATACTATCTCTCTGGCACTGAGACTGGGCACCCTCTCAAAGAAGGAGCATAAAATGGTGACAAACCTGAAGTTCTTGTTGGTACGCTTACGAAACTCTGTGAGTTGTCTCTTCATGCATACAAGCATGGTGGTACTCCAGTCAAATATTGTTTTCTCCAAACAATCAATTTCACAGTGCATATGTGCATGTGAGGTCTAATGGAGTGTCGTGGATCCAGTAATCTGCCCAATCATAAGTAGGATCACTCGTAGAGAGAGGCTGGTGATATTGTGAATCGACAATTGAGAACCCACTTTCTTAGTACCAGCCTCACAATACATGATGATATAATCCTCAATGTTGAATGGCCCTGGAGGAAAGGTCCTCAAGTTGACTGGTTCCCCTCTTCTTGAGAGGTCAGTCAGAAAGTAGATGTCATATGTAGTCGGGGTTAGTGATTGACCCTCCAACATAAAAGTTTTTGCATCAGGATGCCAATACTCCACAAGAGCATTAAGCAACATCGATTGTGCCCTCATAAACAAACAATGGAAGAATTTCCATAAATCTCAATGTTTCAGTGTGGCGATGCCCATAGGTTCCTCCTCGACCAAGATATCAAGCTCCTCATGTTCTCTCTCCCTTCAGTGAACATACATCATGTCACATAACAGTTTGGAGAGGAGTTAATATTTGCATTTTTATTTTTTTCAAAATAAAGAGAGGTGTACGCGGGTTGTTTACTACACAGTCGCGTATGTACGCGGGCTTTTTATTCTTCTGCCCGAGAACATATGCATACTAGCCTTGGAAAACCTGCATACACGCAGGTGCGACCCTTTTTCAGGGGTGTTCCCATCTCAAACTTAAAACTAACTTAAAATTAAATAATTGAAATGAAAGAGAAAGTTTGTTGTACTTACTTGGTCCAAGTAGGAAGGTGTTTCATCCACCGTAGCTCCTAGAATCCAGTCTTTTGACAAAGGGTTTTTTTTACCTTTTTGGTAATTTCCAATTTGCAATGGTGAAAATGAGTTGTCCACTTCTATTTATAGACTTTTTTGGCCCTTTTTTCCCCTTTTCAGTCCTTAATGTCGCTTTTACAGGCTTGGTGGCTACTCAAGTTCGCTTATGAGTTATCTATTAGTCGTTCTGATACTTTTCTCCTTTCGGTTTGGTGACTATTTTTGGGATTGGTTACATTTTCGTCATCCCTTGGTAAAAGTCGTTTTTGCCAACTTTTGCATATAAGTTAGGGTTTCCTTCCCACTTTTTGCATCTCGTTGTATTTTTCAGTTTTCCATAGGGTCAACCCCACTGAAGTGCGACACAGAACCTTATTTATTGCTTTAGAAGTGTCGTAATTAGGTGGTAGATCCTACCTCTAAATGGATGCCCTAGATGGATCCTTTGTTGTATTTTTGCATCCATGCTGTCAGTTTTGACTATAAACTTGGTAGTCCTCGATTAGTCCCGTCATGATTACATATCAAAGCCTCATTCTTTTTGCTAATCATCATTCTTTGTCTTACCCTCGGGACTCCCTAATGAGCACGCTTTGTTGTCTTTCAAGCTCGTTTTAAAATTCGAAAGAAACATCCAACGAGATTGTATTTATTCTTTTCAATCTTATCTGGATTACTTGAGAAAAGTAGCCCCTGGAGTCTTCTTTTTCAGACTCTCTAAAATTGAAAAGATTGTCGAGCGATCTTGTTTCCCTTCACGCTCGCCAAACTCAAATTTGAAGGCACATATGTCTGACGATAGTTTACCCTTTTTTTTGGTCCGGATGGATAATTTTACGAATAAAGGTATGCTCTAGGAACTTCGGTTCACTAGAAGAGTATTCTCAGGTGTAAGTTTAACCCTTTTTCGGGCCTGAGGGACTAAATTTTCAAAAAATGAACATTCTCCTTGGTTTTGGTTTATCACATTTTTCGAGCCTTGGAGATTACTTACGAAAAAGGAACCCCCCGGGAGTCCATAGTTAAGTTCTTTTTAGACTCCCTAAAATTGAAAAGATCAACAAGCAATCTTGTTCCTTCACACTTGTTAAATTGGTCTAGAAGAACATCTACTTGGCATGAGTTTAACCTTTTTTCCAGCCAGTAGATTATAGTGGAAAAATTTACGCCTTGGGAGATTCATCTCATCGAGAGAGTTCTCCTCAGTAATATTTTATACTTTTTTGGGCTAAGGAGACTAAACTTAAAAAAAGGTTTTGAGTCCATAGTTAAACTATTTTCAGACTCCTTAAAATTGAAAAGATTGTCGAGTGATCTTGTCTTTGTCACACTCATTAAAATGGTTTTGAAAAGATGTATTTTCAGTGCAAGTTTAACTCTTTTTCGAGCCGATTGGACTAATTGCGAAAAAGGTACTCCCTGGAGTCTTCTTTTTGCATTTTTTCAAACTCTCTAGACGTGAAAAAACCACTGAGCTTACCTTCCGTGGGCTCGTTAAAATTTACATAGAAGGGGTCTTATTGTGTCATGCTTAATCGCATTGGGGGTCTCATTTTTTCATTTTTGGCCTAATTCTAGCTCCATGTTGCTCTCAACTAAACCTTTGAAGCATTCCTTATACGCAATCCTTGCAACATTTTTTTCCTCTGCGATCTAACACCTTGACCCATGGAAGAATTTTCCCCGAGTGTCCTTATCCTGCACATGTCTCATTTCCCTGAGCATTAGTATGTTCCATGCACTTGGAACCAGTTTTCTTGCTCGTGACACTCGTTCCTCCTTTGTAACGTAGAATTCTTTTATTCTTTTTCAAGCTCATTTAAAAATTAAAAAAGACAAAAAAATCAAATGTTCCAAAAAGAGGGGACGAGAAATATACATTCTTTTTTCGGCAACAAAGATAGTCTTCCTTGGACAAAGAACATCCTTCTGTTTGTTCATCAAGAATTGAGATCTAGTATGACCTTAGGAAGTTGTTCTTGTTACATAGAGTTGTGTCCTCCTTCATTTGGTTACTCTTCCAAACATATGGAGAGTTTGTGGTGCCTCCTGCATCACAGACTTATGTCAATTTTATGATGCCTGAGTCTGATCATCTTTCGTGCTTTTGTCCAAAGGAAGTTTTACCCAGCCTAAGTCGGCCTTTCTACAGTTTGTCTTTTGAATTTCATGAGTCAACAACTCGAGAGTCCAATCAAGTCCAGATTCAAAATCAACGAAGTTCTCTACCTGAGCATCGAGATCCTCCAGTCTTCCTGACGACTTGTCGAAGACCTCAAAGTGGTGATTCTTACACACCAATTGTACTCCTACCTGAGTTTTGAAGATCTTGAAGTTTTTTCTCTAGCTATGAAGTTTTCATCTCTAACCGCATGCATCACTAGCTTCTTGAAGATGCATATTGTACTTGCATATCTTCAACTGATTTTGAGATGTAGATCCAATGTGTATTGCTCACAGATACACTTTATATAGTTATATGACATGGATATGCAATGTATTTGATAGGAAACCATGATTTATTTCATCCTGAGCATGGGTATGCCCGCCTCAGAGAGACAGTTGTTGTTTTGCAGATGGCACCTACTGAACTCTGGTCCTTGGCTCACTCAATTTGGCGCATTCTCATTGGTGAAGATATTGTAATGTATTTAGACCATCAGTTTCTCTTCTAAACTCATACATTAGGGGGAATCTGTTATAGCCCTAAAATTCCCTACTCATGCATACATGGCATTGGCCTTCCTACTTGCATAATTTTTCAAATCATTGCTGAGGAACTCTATTTTAAAAACCATTTTTTGGAGCATGTACGTGCCTTGCTGCACTACTTCCCACATACATATGCTTGCTACATGCTAGACAACCCATGAACATACACTGGATACACACTAAACAACTCGTGTATACCTCCAAAAGTTGCAAGGAATTCGGTGGAATTTATGGGCTATTGGAGGTTTCTCAACCAATTCACCTGCTATAGCCCGTCCCCCAACCGAATAACCATCCTTTTTTCATATAAAATGAGGTCTTGGGGTCTCATTCCACAATCAAGCATTATAACGGTGAAACTTTGCCCAAATTCTCTATCCTTCCTTGCCCAAGCATTTGCAGCCTTTTGTGAGTTATTGCCTCAACATTCCCTCTCTTGCCCATTTTCTCCCATACAATCCATTCCCTTCCCTTGAGGTGATCAGTAGATTGTGAGAGAAGGTATTTGGAAGGTGCACTTGGAGCATTGTCAAGAGGAGCCTGGACCAGGTTCGCAGAGCGTCGACCTACAAAGGTTGTAATTTCCAATCTTTGAGTATTGAATAAAAGAATCTCTTTTCCTTGTCCCAAATGATGGTTTTTATGTATTTTCTTTGTTTTATACATAACAATTTATATCTAACCCTAATTGAAGGATAGAAATAGAATGTTTGTAACCTTGTTTTCCTATTTGTGGATGCAACTCAGCTTTGGGAGGAGAATTACAGCCCCGGGAGCCACAAAGATTGAGGAAGAAAGCACAAAACGTTGGATTAAAGGTACAGTTTTTGACTTACTCTTTCATTTCTTTCTGTTCATTTATTTTGGAATGTTTGGGGTAGTGTAGAAATAAGATTGACTTTTAGGGAGTCATTTGCTTTGTCTATAATTAAAACCCTGGTATAGTTATAGGGGGGTTTTCCCGCTAGCACTTAGGGAACTTGTGATTATTGTGTATTACCCTTTGGATTATGCAATGCACCTACTACCTTCAAAGATATATTTTGGACATTTTCTTATAGTTGATTCATAATTATGTTGAAATATACATGGATAATTCACCATTTATGAAAATAGTTTTGAAGTTATGGATAATCTTTAAAAAAATTGGAAACATGCCAAGAATACATTATGTCCTTGAGCCATGAAAAATGTCAAATGTTATTGATAGAAGGTATTTTCCTAGGACATCATATATCTCATATAGGTATTAAAGTAGTTTCCAAACAAAGGGACATCTAATACAATAAAATACAATAAAATACATGTAGTTGCCAAACAAAGGGACATCTAATACAATAAAATGAGATGCCTCTCTAGACACAAATTGTCACTAACCCCTTTGAAAAATGGTCTTTAGATTTTGTGGGGATAATCAACCCTCCATCAAAGAAAAAAAAGATACATATTGGTGTGTGTATATTATGTCATCAAGTGAGTCTAGGATATATCCCTACTAAGTGTAATTGAACAAGCTATAGATGAATTTTTATGTGAGGATATCTTCATTAGATTTGTATTGCCCCAAGAAATAGTGATAAATCAGGGGACACAATTCAATTCCAAGATTATTCAATTATTTACATAGAAGTATGATTTCAAGCACAAAACATCCACACCCTATCATCCATAAGACAATGGGCAGGTGGAAGTTACTAATTGAGTTCTAGAATCTATCATGCCCAATACTATGCAAATTCATTACCAAAACTAGGCCAATGGACTTCCAAATTCTCTTTGAGCCTACTAAATCACATGAAGGAACACCAATGGCTTCATTCCTTATGAGATTGTGTATGGTAAGCATGTATTCCTTCTATTTGAATTTGAAATTAAGACATTAAGAACTTCATTGTAGGTGGGTATGAATCTCTCTAAAGATCAAAAGTACCACATAAAACATATCAGTGAACTCAATAAGATTCATCAAGCTACTTTCCATCATACCTCTTGTATTAAGTAGTAGATGGGAAAATGGCATGACAAATTCATAAAATAGACTAAATTTTAGGCACATGATTAAGCCTTAATGTTTGATTCAAGGTAAAAATAATCAAGGGTAAGCTCAAAACTCATTGACTTAGACCCTACGAGGTAGATATAATATATGATAATGGTTTGAAACTACAAACCATTGATGATGATATAAATCCTCTCATGGCCAATGGTCATTGATTGAAGTTGTATTGAAATCCATTGTCCAAGGTGCCTTTATCAAAGATCTTGCCATACAATGAGAGATTAAGGTTTTTATTGCAATAACCCAATCACCCATAACTCCAACCACTTGATTTTCAAGTGATTAAAAATAATATTAATAATAAAATGGAAAAAAATATAGTCTAATGGTGAAAACTTGTTATAGGCACAATTAGACTTTGGAATGTTAGAAAACTAGTTTTGTGGCTCGAAATATAATTGTGAAAGCCCACTTGATGTAATTAGACAAGCCTTGTTTTAATTTCATCTTACTAATGTGAAAGACCTAATGTGTGTGTGTGTGTGTATATATATATATATATATATATATATATATATATATTGTTGGGTGCGGTCCTATTTTGAGGAAAGACCTATTTTTGGAAAGGAAGACCTAATTTTGGAGCACGTGCAACAAGTGACAAGAAAGCAACATGCAGGAGGAAAAACAATGTGGCAATCAGGTAGGAAAACCTAAACATGATAGGGTTATGGTTTTTGATAAAGATTGCAACGGATATAATTCTGTAAAATAGCATAAATAAAGACCTAGGAGGTCTAGAGTGAGGTGGTTGATAGTTGTTGATAGAGATTGTGGTTGTTTTTGTTTTCGACTGGTTGTAGTATAAGATGATCTAGGTTGTCAAGTATAATAAGTCTTGTAGAGGAGTCGAATAGGAGAATCCTTGAGTGTTAGGTCGTAGGCAGGAGCCTGGTGTGATCTAGTCTGCATTATAAAGGATTCTTGCCTTGATCTTGATTGTATTACTGAGATGTAATGCGCACAATGCTAGATTTTGCAACATATTAAATAAAATAGCAGAGAAGCTAGATCTTTGTGGATGTAGCCCCAAGAGGGGGTGAACCACGGTAAAACTTGTGTTCTTTGTTATTTTTATTGAGTATTTAATTTCTATTAGTAATTAGC
>WSFP011509357.1:0-13303 GCA_009831015.1 Picea engelmannii
CGAGATGATCTCTTCCGGACCCTCGCCGACACTTTCCCCGACACGACATATACAACATTGATATTGAGTAACCTTTTAATTGATAATAATCAGTTACCTTTTACTTTGGAAATTAAAATTTTCTTTTCCTTCTTAATAATTTGTACTTTAATTCACAACTCTTTGTAAAATGTTAATAACTTTCTCCTTTCTTTTTTTTTTAAAGTGATTATATATCCTTCATTTAATATACCTTACACTTCTGATAATATATATATAACCTTTTTAATTTGAACTTTTCTTCTCCCTTAATAGAATGTGATTATATCTCTTTTTCTTACTTGTAATTATCCTTTATAAAAGTACCTTATTTTCTTCTATATATATTATAATAAAATATTATTCTTTTACTTTATGGCTTCCCTTACACTTAAATTAAAAAACCTTCGATTTCTCCTTATCTTCACTTAAAACTTTTATGCCAAGGGTGATTAGAGAATTTGATAATCTAATTTTGGAAATGTTGCGACCTTTCAATTTGTTACTGTACGATACACTGTTCCTTATCTTTTTAATTGGCAATTGTACGGATAGGAAAAGAGGCTTATCTTTTTTCATTTAATAAAGAATAAGATCACGACTTGGTTACTTTACCGATCGTGGATTTAGTGTATTTGGCGAATTATAACAATGGCAACTGTACGAACGCGTCGGTACGGATGGGTGCTGGACAACACTTAATTTTCTAATCGACGAACTGTATGGATGGATTGCAGGGATTGGATGTGGTACGATTACTGTTGCGATGAGTATGCCGTTTGTACGGCTGCAGTCGACTTTCCTTAACTGGCCCGATTTTTTTTAATTGGCTGGTGTACGACTAGCAGCTGGGGTACAAAATAGTTTGGAATAACTTTTATATTTTTTTTTATTCTTTCCTTATATATATTATATATATTTCTTTTTTCTATATATATATATTTATATGCTTCTCTTTTTTCTTTCTTTGTTTTTTCTCTTTTTTTTTTCTAATGAATTTTTGATATATATGTATATATATCTTTTATTTTTTAATTTCTTGGCAGCGGAATATTTTTTCTTCAGTGGAATTTGATTTCTTAAAATGGCCAAAGGCCAGTCGCTGGTCAAGGACCTGATCAGAGGAACTCTAAAAAAACTTTAGTTGTGGCCAAAACCCTGCAGTGATGTTGCCAAGGGCAACAAAATTTTTGACCAAAGGTTGATGGCCAAAAGCTAGGATCAAAATGAGCTCTGATACCACTGTGGTGAACCAAGCTGGTTCACTATGTAAATATCCAATTTAAATAGGACCATACGCAATAATCCATTTAAGGATAGTCAATATATTTAATAATAATGTGTAAGAATATTGTATGAATGAGATATATTAAGATGAGCTACACTGAGGATGAGGGCTTGTATATATACTCATGCAGGGGTGCTCTTTCATAAGAGACACGACCTTTCATATGTCATGTCTCTTTACAATTAATTATTACTTATTAGTTATTTATATTTACATACTATATTTATTTATGTTTGTTACATCAACCTTCAAGCTTGGTTGCATTTTGAGACTGCATAATCCTGGAAAGGCACTAATCTTGAAGAAACTCTTATGGCGACTTGATTGATAAACCTGTCTCTCAAAACTCTCAAGCATTCTACTAACGATACTAACTCTAATCCAAGCAAACTCACTAAATTACTTGCTGCTGTTATAAAATCTTGTTACAACCATCCTAAACTACATTAATTTGCTGCATACACTCATCTAAAGGTGGCCTAACTCACTCATAAATCACCTCTAACAATTGGATAATATTCTAGTGGATATATGCTCAATTGTAGTATTTATGAGCACTTTATCTTGCTGCTGTTGCAAAATACTTATAGCTGTTATAAGACTGGTTTACTGCTGCAATTTGCAAAAACCATGGCTAACTAACTTGTCTAGTGTCTTAAAGAGGTCATTGTTGCATTATATGGCTTGGAAGTTGTTATATATATGCTGCAAAGTGTTCTTGTTCTGGGCAGGTACAACAAACTGCTTTACAATCTCTACCTTTCCTTGACCTAGACCAACCATTCGGTGATCAAGATAGGGGGCCGTAGGCTTGGCTACTAAACTTGCTATTTGATCCCTTGAGGTCACCAGGGAAGCTCCCTTATGGTGGACCTCTTTCATCTCTAAAATGAGGGAAGATCCTACTAAGGTGACACTGGTAGTTTCTTCCATAGTTACGCAAGATTTGGGGATCTTTTGTTGGACTTTGCATAAGTACAAATCCTATGATAACAATTACCATATGTCACACATATAGGTTTATTCTTCATAATTCCATGAGAAGGAGTTAGAATGCTCGAGGTTGTCACCCYAAGTCCTATGCAATGATTGCATATCTAAAAAATGACTAAATGAAGGTCAAAAGCCAAAAAAGGTTAAATGAATAAAGAAAAAGGAAAAAAAGGGGTTTGGAAAGACACAGTGCCGATGAAAGGGAAACTCATTGCATAAGCGCTCCCTCATACAAAGGCACTCATGTGGATGAATATCTTATATAACCTCACATGACTATGCAATACCACTCATGAAGTAACCCCAAACCATACCATATATCATCACACATACTCCTTGATGGGTTTCTTGTGAAATACTTYTTAATTTTTCAAGCATAAACAGATACAGAAGATAATAGTAGTGTTCTTTTAAAACTTTAGCAGATAAACTGAAGCATAAGAATCATAGGAAGAACAATCATTCACAGAGACAAGTATTTATCCTGGGAAACCCTAAAGGGGAAGAAAACCCAACAAACTTCTTCTTGTGATATATTGATCAGTCAAACAAGTACAATGAACTGACAAGGCTCTTCTAGAAAGAGAGAGATAAGACTATAGCACTAAGACAATAGTTCTTACTGTTGTTTTTGTGTCTTCACCTTTCTCTGAGCCTTTACCCTGATCATCCCTCTCACCTATAGTGCTGTCCTAAATGTGCCCTTAAGGCTGACTCAAATCTGCCCTTGAGTTTCTGTCCAGAACAACCTTTAATTGCTGTCCAGAACAGGGATATCAACAGCTACAGAAGTGCCTCAGTTGCTGTCCAGAATATCTCTTAGAACAAAGTAAAATAACTTCTACAGAAAGAGTTATCAGCTGCTAGCTGTTGCCAAGAATAGCCTAGCTGCTGCCTCAGAATAGCCTAGATGCTGCTTTAGAATAGCCTAGCTTGTTGCTTCTAGTTGCTGCCTAGAATTGTGTTACCAGCCTTCAGAAATGAACCTTCTAGCTGCTGCCCAGAACTTGTGAACTGATGTGAAACTGATATGAAAAACTGATTTAGAAACTGATGTGAAGACTGATATGAAGATTGATGTGAAGAGAGGGTGCCTCCCTCTCTTTATATAGGATAGAGTCTAGGTTAGATCATAGTTTACCAGTCGAGGGTCCAACCTGAACCGGAACCGGTAATGGACCGGTCGAACTGGTTTCAATGAACCGATTTTAAAAAAAATACATAAAATATTTAAATTTTAACGAAAAAAATATGTTTTTAAGATTTTAAATCATGTTTCCAAAGCATTGGAGACAATTAGAGACAACATATCCAAAGTATGCTCATGAATATATCAAAATGGCACCAAGTGCAATACATATCTAGAGATCGAAACATAAATACATAATCAAGGAGGCTCCAAATGGCCTCCGTCCTCTATAGACCACAACAACAAAAAACATACTAGCAAGAGTCAAGACTACAAGACACTATCTCATTGATCAACATGATCAACGTTCAATCATCACTACTGCTAGAAGTAGAAATGGCATGGGCATCCTTGCCCTCGACATCATCATCTGTCTCTGACTCGGACTCGAACTCAGCCTCAGACTTATCACCATCAGGGACATCTATGACTACATGCTCTGAAGTTGCACTAGTTGCAGTAGTACGAGTACGATCGAGACGAGGCACATCAAACTCATAGTCAACATCAAACTCTGGTGGGTGAGTCTCCACTACCCAATCTGAAGTTGGATCAACATCATCCAACACAATAGGATCTAAATTGGGTCTTTTGTTCAACAATTGGTTGCACCTTAGCCAGAGGTTGTACTGCACGAAGACTAGATCATTTAACCATTTCTGTTCTAAACGGTTTCTCTTCCTCGTGTGAATCCTCTCAAAGATGGACCAATTGTGCTCACACTCGGAAGCACTGCAAGTTTGACTCATCACTCTAATTGCAAACTTTTGCAATTGAGGACATTGGCTGGAAAATGACTCCCACCAATTTGCTGCAAAAAACATAGTTAGTCTTGTTAGTTCCTTGAAGTAATAAAATATAAAATATATAAAATTTAAAGTTTAAAATTTAAACACTTGAACTTTAAACTTTGGAATTGTTACCTGGATCATCCACATCCCTTGCAATATTTGCTAGGTTCTTGGCGAAGGTACTTGTGGCTCTAGTGAAAGAAGCGATTTGTCGGTGTATCTCCAACTGTTCATTCTCAAAAGGGACCAGACGCTCAATGCAATCATACATGCCATCTCTAACCTCCCCAGTCATATGTTCTCCAAGCTGCGCTTTGTAATGATACCTTGGGTTCAGGAAATACCCAGCTGCATGTATATGGCGATGGAGTTGATTGTTCCCTCTACGATCAATGATGTCCCAAATAGGCCAATTCTTGGTCACTCTATCTTTGTATGCTGCCCTTATTTGCTCCTTTGCCTGATCCATAGCCTCATAAATGTAACCCATGGCCAATTTTTCCCCATCCACTAGCCGCAACACCTTAACAAGTGGCTCGCCAATTTTCACAATTTCTGCTGCTTTTTTCCAAAATGTGGGATCATTAACTTTCTTTTTGGTGTCTTTGCCATCTTGTATGCGGGCCCACTGAGATGCATTCCATTCATTAGATGCAAACATCTTTTGCAAGTTATTTGATTGGGAAGCCATAGATTGCAATGTCAAGAAGTTGTAAATCTAGTGATGGCAGGCCTAAGAAGTTTTCTGTTCTCTGTGTTTTTCCTCATCAAGCTCAAAACCCATGAGTGGTTGTAGATGTACTTTGTGATGCTTTTTGCATGCTCTATAGTGTTTTTGATCCATTCTTGTTTGCCAATGTCCTCAAGCATGAGGTCTATGCAATGTGCAACACATGGGGTCCAAAATATAGTTTTGTGTTTCTCCTCTAACATCTTCCCAATAAGAACATAGTTAGAGGCATTATCTATGATGACCTGAACAAAATTGGCCACCCCCACCTCCATAACAACCTCATCTAATAGCTCAAACAACAAGTTTGCATCTTTGACCCTATCAAATGCATCAATTGATCTCAAAATCATGGTTCCTTGTGGGCAAGAGACAAGGAAATTTATGATAGTATGGTTCCTTCCATCACTCCATCTATCTGACATGATGGTACATCCTGTTTTGGCCCATGATACTTTGAAATCTATCAAGTATTCTTCAATGGATGCGACCTCTTTATGCAAAAGAGATCCCCTCAAATCATGCATACTAGGGCCTTTGAAGCCCCTACCACAAGCAATAATGGCATTGCATATAGGTTGGTAATATGGTGAGGGGGCTACATTGAAGGGGATATCAACATGATACCACCATCTAGCTATGTACTCTTAAGCAATCTCTCTATATTGTTTCTACCAATGGTCATCTAAGGTGGGTTGAAATTGAGTGGGTTGAACTTGAGAAACATTGGCATTATCAGAGCCAGAAGTGGGGGGAGGTGTGAAATACCTTTGGATGGTATTCCTTTTTTTACTTTTAGGCGAATGCATGGTATTTTCACTTTCATGGGGAGGAGGAACATAATGAAAGGGGTCTCTCTTTCTAACATCGGTAGAATGAACAGATGGAGAGTCCTCATAATCAAAAGTGGGGTTGGCTGCTCTCATTTTTGCTACAACCCTCTTCCTCCCTATTTTAGCCTGTATAGCTTTTTTCCTAGCCTTTTCTTCTTGGTAGTCATTAAGTACTTTTTTCATCTCTTCTCTAATAGGCCCAATAACATCCAATGGTACCTCACATGATTTAACTTGGTCTTTAACACCAACCAAGTGTTCTTTCAGCCTATGAATGCCATCCCCCGCCCCACCGCCCCCTCCTTGATGCATTTTTGACAATACTCGCAACACATTAGACCTTCAATCACCTCAGCATGAACCCATGCGACATCTTTAGTTTTTGGGGCCATTGTAAATTTGTAAATACAAACTCAAAGGCTAAATCAAAGGTGGAATTTGCACAATGCAAACAATCTGAAAATGCAAAGAAGGAACCTTGTCTTAGACTCTTACTAAGTTTCAAACTTTCAAACATTCAACAATCAAGATTCAAGATGGAAAAAAAAAGAGCGGAAAATTTTCAACATACCTCTAGAGTCTAATCCAACTTCTCCAAACTTGAAGATGAACTACAGCCTCCTAGTTGAGATGCCAAATCCACCACAAACTGCCCAAAACACTTGCACAATAAGCTCCACAATGCTGCTCTTCAAGAATCAATGCTGCTCCAAAACCCAAATGCTCCCAAATGCTACCAAATGAAGAATGAGAGAGGTGTGAGGAACTTAGAGGGGAGTGATAGAGATATATAGGCTAGAGTTAGGGTTTAGAGGGAACTAGGGTATTAGTTTAGAAAAAATAGCGAGGGTTTTCAAGTCTACGGGCCCGCTAAAGGAAGAATGGATCGAACCGGTCGGTTTATGACGAACCTGACCGGGTTGGTTCGGTTTATGACTAAATCGACCGGTTTGGTACTGAACCGGCCAGTTCGATACCAAACCGGCCGATTCCGTCATAAACCGGCCGTTGGTTTGGTTTTTCCATTGGTTCAAACGGATCGGACATCTAACCGGAAAAATCGACCTGTTCTGGTTAGCCGGTTTTTAAAACTATGGGTTAGATAGCTTTAGGTTAGGGCCACCTCCTAGGTTTGGATAGAATAGGATTTAGGTTAGGACAACTAGGTTAGGGCTGACCTAGGCTGACTTGGAAAGGGGGCAACTTGGAAGAGGGCAACTTGAGGAGGGTTGCTTGGAAGAGGGATGCTAGGAGGGCTGCTTGGAAAAAGAATATCTTCTGCAATTGCTCAAAATTTAACACTCCCTCTCAACAAAGAGGTATTCTTCATGCATCCACATCCAATAGTTCTTTCTAGTCATTGCACATGATCATTGACTTGTTGACATCCACACAGGATCAATATATCACAAGAAGTTTCATAACCTTATGTAGATAAGGATCATGGACTGTGATCATCCGGTTCTCCTTAACCATGGTCAATTGCTAGAGTTATTTCACTTAAGGGTGGCCAGTTCCTAAGGAATGCTCATAGCTCATCATGAAGACCTAGGAGAACTTTTCACATTTCCTTGTCTTGATTTTTGCTTTGACACACAAAGCTCACAAGACTTGACTAGGCTCACAGAGGTTGTATGTTCCCCCAAAATTTTGCACTAGTCTGTCTATGCTCACAAAGGTTGTACGTTCCCCCCGACTTTTGCACTAGACTGTCTATGCTCACAGAGGTTGTATGTTCCCCCTGAATTTTGCATTAGACTTACATCTCGACTTTTGTCTTTACCGAGCTTCTACCTTTGCCTTGGCTTGACTCACAAGATCATATAGCATATCGTTCGTCCTGACTTTTGGTTTGACTCACAGAGGTTGTACATTCCCCCTGGATTTTGTCAATACTTCACAAGATTGGTTGATTCTCCAAATCTCTTTGGCTAGCTTCAAGGTGGCCACTTAAGGCCTCTCATTGGAGAATGTCTTCTGATGCTACTATTCCCTCTCAATGAGGGACACATTTTCTACCATACCAAGCTTGTCCCGAAAGTACACAAATTTTCTAGGAGACAGAGGCTTAATCAAAATATCTGCTATCTGCTCATCAGTACGAATGTACTGCAGCTTGATGGTACGTCTTTGGACCATGTCTCTGATAAAATGATATTTCATCTCAATATGCTTTGATCTGTCATGGAAGACTGGGTTCTCTGTGAGCTTTAAACAATTCTGGTTATCACAATGGATAATAGTTGTTTCTAACCTCTCTTGAAATAACCAGGATGAAAGCTTTCTCAGCCATACTGCTTCTCTGCTCGCATTACTGGTGTAGAAATTAAATGACAAAATCAACAAGTAAATGATTTTGTCATACACTTAGCAACCTAGAGATAATTGCCTTCTATGAACTCTGAAATGTCTAAACCGACATTTAGAAATTACCATAAGCAAAAATACACATTGCTAAGCAATTTTGCAGCGGAATAAACACAATGAACAACAACCATTCAACTCAGAAAAACTTAGAAATTTAGGCAATGCCAAGGAAAACCCCAATGTGGGGAAACCCAATGAGAGAGATTTATATAGCTTCATGAAAGTGCATATCAACAACAACAATACAATTTCCAGCCAAGAGAAAAATACCTCACAACACCCAAAACTGTCCCAAATTTTTGCCTTGGAAAACGTGCTCAGAAATGGATGTACGACCTGTACGGACCTACTGAACAACACCCCAAAACAATGCCAAATCTGTACTGTACGAACAACACCAAAACTGTCCTCTTCACCAACAAAAAACACTGAAAAAGCTGCTTCAATTTTTGTGCAACAATGTTGCCTCGATTTTCGTGCCCTCCTAGCCTGTTGTACGGACTGTACAATACGACCCTCTTTTTCAGCCAACAACTACAACGATCTTCACTTCAGAAATTTCTTGGGAAACGTGCCCACTCTCTCTTGGAAAATGCGCCCACGTTTTTGCTCTCCCTTTCCTCTCTCAAGCTATTTCAAAAATCTCTCAAACTCCTCTCTCAATTTGTCTTGCACACTACCTATTGCATTCTCTTATAATCTGAAAATGACATTTCACCTTCCAAGTGTCTTTTCACATTCCCCATCCCTAAATCTAAAGGCCAAGATCTAATCTTTCCTTTACATGATCAAGGGACATGATTCATTCCCTCCAAAATAAATCACTTAAAATATTAAAGTACAATTTCACTTTATAACATAAGTGCACTTTATGAAATAAAGTCAATTTAATATTAGAAGGTACACTTTATTAAAAAGTCACTTTAATAAAAGAACCACTTTATCACAACTTTATAAAAACCCATTACAAAGTCAAGTGTCTAGTAGTGTAGGTACAAGGTACCTTTCGCATACAAGACACACATGTGGAGTACCTCTCGAGCTAAAAAGCTAACACTCCCTCTTAGTGAGGGATGTACTTGCTGCCATCTCCATCATCTGGTCCCATCACACTGTGCTCAGTAGGAGATCCCTCTGAACCTAGAGCCATCCGCAACACCTACACAGAACTCGAACTAGAAGATCTTCTCCTGACAACCACTCTAAACCTTGGGCTCCTAGGAGAATCCACTCCACCCTGAGCATCAGTTCGATCACACCAGCTGAGCCTCCTGCCAGTGCTCAGAAGAGACTCCCTCTCTTCTCTCGGAATGGAAGATTGAATCCTTGGGCCCACCGCAGTCTCAAGAGCCTCTTTCTCCTCATCCGATGCTGAATCATATCCTGAAGGTTGTCCTGTCAACATGTACAACCTGTCCACTCGATCACCAATCGGTTGTGGTTCCACCGGGTCCACGCTGTCTCTGTAGATAAGTACCTGTCCCCTCTTGAACAATGTATAATATCCAACATTCTCCAAAACTGAGACTGAGAGCAAGTTAACCCACAACCCTGGAACAAAGAGAACTCCATCAAGTTCCAGGAATCCTCCATACTCGAGTCAGAATCTAACCCTTCCAATTCCACGTATAGCTTGTGCCATACCACCTTCACTCTCCACCGGTCGATCAGGATCTGTCTCTGTGATAATAAGGAATACTCGCCAGATTGCCATCATGTGCCAAGAGGCTCCACTGTCAACAATCCATCTGAAATCACCCCCAAATCCTCCACTACCGACACTGGATACTAGAATAACTAAAGAAAATTCATTATCAAACTTGAAGGAAAACTCCTCCATGGCTGCTGTAGCAGCCGTCACAAGCCCCTCCTATTCCTTCTTCTTCTTCTTCCTCTTAGGACACTGAGAAGCAAGGTGCCCCAACTGGTTACAACAGTAACTTCTGACTTTACTCAAGTCCGTCCCGAAATTTCCTTTCTTCTTGATCTTTGCAGCAAGAGCAACATTCTCCTCAGTTTTGTCTTCCTTCTGACCACTGCTATGAGATCCCTCCTAGATCTCCTCCTGAGTGAAATCGTCCCACAGTCTGCTCCAATCTGGAAGATGCTCACGACCCACCACGCACTTCACGAAGACTTCCCATTCCTTGGTGAAGCCTTTCAAGGCTATCCTCACCAACTCTGAATCCGATATGACCTCCCCAACTGCAGCCAACTCATCTTTCACTTGAGCTCGCTGGGTAAGATAAGAAGACACACTCTCCCCCTTACCCATCTTGGTATCATGCAACTTATCTTCAAGGACATCTTTCGGTTTTCATTCTTCGCCTCAAATAAGTTCTTAAGTGCATCCCACATCTCTTGAGTTGTCTTCTTCTCAGCCAAGTGTGGAATAAGGTGGTCCTTTACCCCATCCAGAATAATCATCAGAGCTTTGGCCTCCTTTACTTAATGCAAATCCAAAGCAACATGATCTGCTGTGGGAGCCACAACAACAGAACTGAGATAGTTCCAAATCTTGTTCTCCTTGAGAATGACGGACATCTGGACCTTCCACTGCAAATAGTTGGAAATGCCATCCAACTGATCCTCAAATCTAATGCGTGCAACCATATTCTCTGTCACTGTTCAAAGGAAAACAAACAACAGATTTCCCCCCTTCAAACTTGTCCAAAAATCTCACTGCTCACTATCACTTAGAGCCCAAGCTCTGATACCATGTAGAAATTAAATGACAAAATCAACAAGTAAATGATTTTGTTATACACTTAGCAACCTAGAGATAATTGTCTTCTATGAACTCTGAAATGTCTAAAGCCACTATCAGAAATTACCATAAGCATAAATACACATGCCAAGCAATTTTGCAGCGGAATAAACACAATGAACAACAACCATTCAACTCAGAAAAACTTAGAAATTTAGGCAATGCCAGGGAAAACCCCAATGTGGGGAAACCCAATGAGAGAGAGATTTATATAGCTTCAAGAAAGTACAGCAACAGAAATACAATTTTCAGCCAAGAGAAAAATACCTCACAACACTGAAAACTGTTCAAAATTTTTGCCTTGGAAAATGTGCCCAGAAATGGCTGTACGGCCTGTACGGCTCCGCTGAACAACACCCAAAAACAGTGCCAAATCTGTACTGTACGGACAGCACCAGAACCATCCTCTTCACCAACAGAAAAAAATGAAAAAGCTACCTCGATTTCTGTGTAGCATAGCTGCCTCGATTTTCGTGCCCTCTCAGCCTGTTGTATGGACTGTACAAACTATATAGTATGACCCTCTTATTCAACCAACAACTACAACAGTCTTCACTTCAGAAATTTCTTGGGAAACATGCCCACTCACTGTTGGGAAATGTGCCCTCTTTGCTGCCCTTACTTTCCCCTCTCAAGCTATCTCAAAAATCTCTCAAACTCCTCTCTCAATTTGTCTTGCACACTACCCAATGCATTCTCTTATAATCTGAAAACGACCTTTTACCTTCCAAGTGTCTTTTCACCTTCCCCATCCCTAAATCCAAAGGCGAAGATCTAATCTTGCCTTTACATGATCAAGGGATATGATTCATTCCCTCCAAAATAAATCACTTAAAATATTAAAGTACAATTTCACTTTATAACATAAGTGCACTTTATGAAATAAAGTCACTTTAATATTAGAAGGTACACTATATTAAAAAGTCACTTTAATAAAAGAACCACTTTATAACAACTTTATAAAAACCCATTACAAAGTCAAGTGTCTAGTAGTGTAGGTACAAGGTAACTTCCGCATACAAGACACATGCGGAGTACCTCCCGAGCTAAAAAGACAACAACTGGCTGCTATATACTCTGCTTCAACTGTATTTTGTGCTATGGAGCCTTGTTTCTTGCTCGACCAAGATATCATAGTTGAACCCAAGCTAAAACAGTATCCGAAAGTACTCTTCCTGTCCACTAAGCTCCCAACCCAGTTTGAATCAGCATAACCATGAAGCAACACTCCTCCACTGGAAGTGTATCTAAGTCCATATGCAATGGATCCTCTCAAATATTTGAAGATATGTTTAGCAACAATCCAATGTCTGTGTCTTGGCTCAGACATGAATTGACTCAAGGTGCTTACAACAAAGCATATATCTGGCCTTGTATGGATCAAATACATCAAGGATCCAATAAGTTGCCTATACAAGGATGGGTCCACCAAGTCTGATCCAGAATTTGACTCATGCAATTTCTTTAAGTTAGATACCATGGGTGTAGACATGGATTTACAGTCTAGCATACCAAATCTGCACAGTATATCAACTGTATACTTTTCTTGAGAAAGGAAAATTTCATCTGATCTTTGCCATACCTTCAAACAAAGGAAGTAATGCATGCGTCCAATGTCTTTCATTTCAAATTCAGAAGTGAGCTCCCTCTTACTGAGCTATCAGTTGTTCCTCTCTAGTAAGGAACAAATCACCAACATATAGAACCAAAATTAGGGGATGATTTTCTATTACCTTGAAATACAGGTTGGGATCAACTACACTCTTGGAGAAATCCAAGGTCTGAAGATAACTGTCAATTCTCGCATACCAAGCCCTTGGTGCTTGTTTCAACCCATATAGTGCTTTCTTTAATTTGCACACATGTGATTCTTTTCTTTAAACCATGAAACCCTCTGGCTGTTCTATATATACCTCTTCCTCAACTTGACCATTGAGGAATGCAGTCTTTACATCCATCTGGTGAAGTTTCCAACCCATAACTGAAGCGAGGGATATGATGGTCCTGATGGAAGTGTACCTTGCAACAGGTGCAAAAGTTTCATCATACTCAATACCTTCCTTTTGAGAAAAACCACGAGCCACAAATCTCGCTTTGTATTTCTCAATACTTCCATTAGCTGCATGCTTGATTTTGAACAACCATTTGGAAGTAACCACAGATTTTCCTTCTGGTCTTGGAACTACTTCCCATACATCACTTTTCATGATGGATTGATATTCTTCCACCATGGCATCTTTCCATACTTGCTGCTTAGTAGCATCCTAATAGATGGTGGGCTCTGCATCGCTGATCCGAGCCATAAGAGCCACATAACCTGAATATCT
>WSFP011509358.1:0-13205 GCA_009831015.1 Picea engelmannii
GGTTTAGACCATTAAGCCTCCTTTCTGGAGCTCCTATTTGGAAAGGGACATTACATAAAGATGCTAGAAGAAGGAAAAGGTGGGCCCTCCAAGGCCATGCTAAAGTCAATCCTGCTCTCGGTACTCCATGTCTAGGACCTGTGGGTCTTGAGACATGTTCTCCTAGTTATCTTTAAAAGTGGGGGATAACACAGCCTAAATCACCTGTTTCATTTTTGGATTCAGGGACAATCAAGTTCATTAGTGTAAAGAAATATGATAAAATTCACCATTAAGTTTTGGAAAGAGAGTTAAGTGAAGTTCGTTAACTAAATATATACATATTTTTTTAACTTCAAATTTGACCCAAATGTCAAATTGAATGCCAAGACTAAACAATGTTAAAACATCATTATATTTTTAGAAAGCATATTTTATACACATGGTATTTTTTTAATGTTTAAGAAATCACAAATCTTAATTTTTTTAACAAATTTTATAAAAATAAAATTGTCTGTCTGATCAAATTTGCCATTGAGTTCATCATTGTTTGAGATTCAATGAAATTTCGTTTATTTTCAAACCAAATAGCCAAATATGGTGACTAAGCTTACACCCAATGACTTGTAAATTCAAGAACATTTTGACTTATAATGATCAGAATCATTCTTATAATCTTCATGTTTTCTATCTATTGTGGAATCTAGAATTTCCAAATCCACTGGATAACTCATATTTTTATCTCGTTCAAAATATTTTCTCATTTTTTCAGTTTTAAGTCTGTGCATGATATGGGGAACATTGTAGAGGTGCCTTGCAGTCGTTGTCTACATTCTCCTTATTCTTTTCATACAAGTCAGGTTGATGATATTTTACTCTCCTGTTTCCCATATAACCTAACTAGCAAAGGAACTTTAAAACCTTGGCATGGTACGACGGTTTATTCAAAGATATGATTGAAAATACAAAAAATACAGAACATTCAAAACTGACTTTATTTTGATAATTTGTGCAGGTGCTAGTCAGAAATGTGCCTCCAGATACCGATGAGACAATTAGTGAGCACGTTGATCATTTTTTTCGAGTTAACCATCCTGATCACTATCTCACTCATCAGGTCAGAACCTTCACAAGAATGTTTCTGTTTCATGTCCTCAGATAGACCATTTATTGAATCCTCCAAGTTAGACAAGGGAAAAATGGACAGATGCCTTCAGTAGTCATAGCATTATTAAAGTTGGTGTTGAAGATTATACTTAGAAAGACTGTGATGCTAGGTAATGATAAATGTAACATGATCATGATCAATTTCATTGAAGATTGGCTGATGTTAATGTTGTTTTATATACGTGATATCATCCAGGTTGTCTACAATGCAAATAAGCTTGCCAAGCTTGTTAAGAAGAAGGAAACCCTCAGGAACTGGCTTGATTACTACCAGATCAAACATTCAAGACATCCTGAAAAGAGGCCCACAAGAAAGGTGTGCTGTGTTTTCATACAAGTGAATATAGTTAGCATCACATCTTGCATGATATTATAAGCTTTTGCATTAGTGGTGTTTGGGTTGAAGGTGAAATTCTGATTCTTTTTCTTGTTGACTTGAAGTCTATCTTTGTTACAGCAGTATAAATATGATTGATGCATCACACTCTTTTTTTGATGGTGGAAATACATACAGCTGATATCTGTTTTTATTGTCATGTTCTAGAAAGGTTTTCTCGGTCTTTGGGGCGAAAGAGTGGATGCCATTGACTCTTACACGGAAGAAATGGAAACTTTGGTTAAGAAAGTAAGGACCTTCTTTTTCCAATATCTAATCTCTTTAAAGGTCTGTATCGTTTTGAAAGAATAGGTTTCGTACAAATAATAACTTTCTGCCGCTCCAGAAGACGTTTGTCACTGGTCAAGGTCTTCAAAGTTAGAAACTTAGAATATTTTTTATACATTTTTTTGAAATGAAGAATTCCTTAATACATATAAGCTTTCAACCTATCCACTATGCAATTCTTCAAAAAATATAGTGGAGAAAACTACGATGACCAATCTGTAACTAAAATAGTTTCTAACAATGAAAAACTGGTATTTGTTTTGTGGTCCCCTGAGTTTACAAATGCAATTTAAAATGGCTAATATAAAATTATAAATTATAAATAGATTTTTTGGTTGTACGTATAGACGACATTCAATAGATTGATCATATATGCCATGCGTCACACTGAGTTGGCTGACTATTTAGTATTATCCTACACGAAACAGGTTATGACTCTATGACACATGTTTTACTTTGAACAAATGTCACAGTGAACGGTGTGTGGTAATGCATTTGGTCCTGTTTAAGAAAAACTGTCTCAGTGATTTAAATGTCTGCCCTGCTCACTATCGAGGAAAGTCTCTCTCTCACTTTTGACTTAAAAGATTTCCTTTCTACCATTGATAACTTTTTTTTGTTACAATAGCCTTGTAATGTGGCATTTGCGGATTGCCCCTGTTTAGTTCTTTTCCTTTGAATTACATGTTGTATTATGTATCTAAAAATGCTACTTGGAATTTTTATTTCTATTTCCTCATATAGAAAAAATTATATCCTTGATAATTTTCTCTGCCAATGTCATGGGGCATGACTTCTCGGTAGTTATTCTCCTTTCTACCTTTGAGAAGCTTAGTGTCCCGAAGAATATCTCATCTTGAAACTTTTGTGTTGCTAAAAGCATCTGACTATTGGCCATTATTACACTTATCCGCTATTTACTTGTTATGGGATATTTATGGAAAAACTTTAAACATGTACGAAATTGCTTCATTTTGAGGTTGTCACCTCTACGCTATCATTTAAAGCACAGTATTATGACTTTGTTTGTTAAAAGTGGCTGCTTGTTTATTTCTGATGTATGCAGGGGTGCTTGTTTCTTCTTGTAGTTACAACTTACTATTATCAAATTAAATATTCTTATACAATATTTATTCTTTCCTTATTTTATTAGCAGACTACAACTTCTGATAATGTTGTAAATGATGTGTAAAGTTGAGCTTCTATTTATACTTTTGGGATTTTAGTTAGGATGTTTCAAGCTACTGGTTGGTCCTTATACATTGCACATCTGTGATGCAAGCATTACACTGCTATCTATATGTGCCAGTATTTCTGATCATGTCTTTTGAGTTTAGTAATAGATATTTTTCGACCTAGAAAAGAAGCACATGATTTCTCATTGTAAATCTCCACTTCTGTTTCTATCCATATTATATTCCATTACTGAAAAACCCCCATAAACGGGTGCAAATCAATGAACCAGGCCACAATTATACAGACTATCCCTCCCAACATCGGCAAGGAGTGCTAGGATATCCACCTCAGTCCCTATCTCAAAAGCGTTTACACCCTTACAGAACATGTCAATTCTGATCTGAATATTTTATTTACTCCCAACTGAAAACAGGAGGCATCCCCACTGAAAGCGCATCACATCTCCTTTTCCATAAAAAGGGGATTACTGTCAGCCTTATGGTGTTCCATGATCCTCTGCCATACTATTTCATCCACCTATCTCCCAAATATCACCTTTCCAATGGAGTGGGCTGATATAAAGAACCATATCAAAGCTCACTGTGTTAGCAAGGAGCTTTTAAGTCAATTAAGTCCACAGTGTTCGGCCATGCCAAGACAAGCATAAAATTTAAATGATTGATTGTATATTGGAATGAAGTTGAATATGTTGTGAAAGACCATACAAGGAAAGCAGTTGTAGCAGCAACACAAGATTGCAAAGTAAGAAGTTTGCTTGGAAATTTTCAGCAGTCCATTTTACATAGCATATGTACAATATTAACAATATACTAGAGGTTAGTGTTCAGTTTTCTTATTTTGCATGTGTTTCCAGATAGCAGAAGAACGAGAACGGGTACTGAAAGATCCTGAGGCAATCATGCCTGTTGCATTTGTTTCATTTAGTACACGCTGGGGAGCTGCTGTTTGTGCACAAACACAACAAAGCAAGAACCCAACAATTTGGTTAACAGAGTGGGCCCCTGAGCCTCGTGATGTATACTGGAGCAATCTGGCCATTCCATTTGTTGCAATCACAATTCGGAGACTATTCATGACTGTTTCACTCTTTTTCCTTGTATTTTTCTTTATGATCCCAATCGCAGCAGTCCAATCATTGGCCAACCTTGATGGAATTGAGAAGGTTGCTCCCTTCCTGAGACCGATAATAGAAGTGTAAGTAAGCAATATCTTGGATCTTTTTATATTTAGTTTTGGTTTTCTGTTTCAATATATATTTGTTGGATTTTACGTTCTTGCAAATATTATTGCTGAAGTTTGTATTTTAATTCTTACTTATGCACATACTCAGACTCTGAGAGGAAGGGTGAACAATTCTAAACTCAGAAGCTAAGAAAGGAAACTTAAAGAAAAGAACTGTCATTCTTCTTCATTTGCTTGACCCATGTTAGCGCTTGTCATGATTGGTCAGAAGGAAAAAGCCGTTACATGGAGGACTTATGGTGTTTTTAGAACACAGCCAGTAATTGTCAAAGGGATTAGTTGAACACCTCCTGTGGAAGGCAATGAGAGTCTTCTCTTTAAGTGTTGGAGTTGCCACTTTATTGATTTTCTGCTTTTATTTGTGCAGTGCTAACTTGTTAAGAGATAGGTGTGAGTCACTTAGATAGTTCTGATATTCTGTGACGGTAGAGAATCTGATCTACTTCCCTTTATACAATTTTGTTCGTCCTATATTTATTCCATGTGATTGACACGTTTCACACCTTTTCATTTGTTACATTCCAAATGCTGCAATTGTTACATTCCAAACGCTGCAATTCGTAAGGCTCCTTATTTCTCTGCATTTGAATAGATTTTTCTCTTTGGTTTCTTTGCATAAAAGGGAAAATCATATTTCAATTTTGTATCCAATGGATGGTAAGTGGGGGATAAGCTAAGGGCTACTCTATTGCCCATTCTAACAAGGAAAAAATTGCTCTAAACTATATTCATGTATCTTTGTAATAGAGATAATCAATACTATTCATGAAGGGTTGTATTCATTAGCATAGTCGTCTCTTAGGTACTATATATATTTCAGTCTCTTACCTACTGTATATATGCGAGTCTTCTTTGACTACATATAATCATTTCTTGTATCTATCATACTTATTACATATTTAATTCCCTTGCGGACTATCTGGGCATGCTACCTTTTTTTATCTCAAGAAATACTTCGTATAGGATCTCTTTGGCTAAGCTGCAGTGCTATGATGGGCATATCTATGCCGTTAAAGTGACCCAGGACTTGCACCTGGTCTCATCCACACCCACTCAGGGGATTTTAAACCCGGGTCTCTACATTAAAACAAGCCTGATCATCTCGCTGTTTGATGCTAGAACACACTTCCATGGGCAGTTGTCATTTTAATTATGAGTGCCTATAGAATCAGATGATTATATCAGAAGTGGTATCAGAACAGTTTCAAATCTTACTGGCCTTGTTTTGCCTGTGCTTGTGGCAGTAAACTTCCCTTGACTAGTCCTGATTGATAAATGCAAAGGCACTACTTAAAAGTGCCATGCACACCATCACTTAGTGGAAATAAGAAAGTATTTAATTTCTTATGAAAATTTGACTTGAATTTCCCTAAAGAAGAATGAAAGAAGATTTTCTTATAATGGTTTTAGAAGGCCTGTTTATTTCTTGTTAAGAGATGATTGAAGGAAATAAAGTTATTATTGTTATTAATCTATGCGATATTGATAATTACATTAATATTGAATTGGAAAATCAATTACAAATTTCAAAGTCAAGTATAAGTGAAAAGCCGAATTAGGCGAGTGCAAAAAATATCGTATAACAATATGCAATTGAGAATTGACGACTATGTTTAAAATCCAGTTTAAGGTTGCATTCATTTTTTTTCCATGAAAGACATTTATTACCCAAGGGACACATCTCTTCATGGATGGTCACCATATGTTCTTTATATATAGAACACTCATCATTGTAATAACATATTCATTCATATACAATATCATCTCTTATGAAAATTCAACAGGATTGAGAGAGTCTACAGTGTACACCCTCTTGCTTCGTCAAGTTATCAGATGCAATAGGACGGTTCTGCAACCCATCATTTAGGCAGAGTTTGTAGCACACCCTTTTTGGATTAATACCATCTTCAAACTGTAAGAGTTGTTGCATTGTCTATAGAGTTTTTCTTAGTCAGCTGTTGGCAGGGATTGACATCCATACCTTTCCTAGTGCTCTTTGGAGGCCATATCTCAGTTTGCCTCTCCTTGGAGAGAGTACACTGTTGGTTCTCATAGGTATCTTGTTTCCTACAATTAGTTGGCATATCGATGGACTACGCTCCCTTGTTTAGGTACTATTTAGATGCTCCTGGCACCTCTTGCCTGATAAGTAGGAAATTAATAGATTTTAGGGAGGATATTTACATTAGTATATCTAGGTCACCTGAATAGCCCCTCGAGGGGGCTTGAGGCTCAACATGGCCTTTTATGTAGAGCACTTCATGGAGCTAAGGGATGACCTCATTGTTCGGCCCCCTTGCATGCTTTGGCATTGGATGCATGGTCTTAGGATACCCCTAGGCCAGTTCTAGGGGATGTCATTAGCTTCGCGTGTAAGATGAGCAACATATTCCATAGGAGTATAGATTAGGTTGGCTTTGCCATAGATAGGAGCTCGTGACAAAGTGGCAGTTTGTATTCAGATGCCCTCAATACTATTAGATACATAGATGGTTCTATTGTTTGTTCAAAGAGTCTCAAAACTCCCTCTCCACATTCTTTTGGTATTTCGACCAAAGATGCCTGGCTTAATATATAGGAGAGGTCCTCAGACTTAGATCTTACATCCTTTAGCCACTCCCTGGTCCAAACACTACTTGGAGGATCACTTCTTTCTTTCTAATGCTCCTAGTGGAGAGGGGCATCGAGAGGCAGTTAGAGAGTAGTTCCATTTTAGCTCCCAAATCCATTAGACCTTGAGGGGAAATCGAACCCCTACCAGTGAGATGCTTGTTGACTTTGCTCCCAGTATAGTTTGTGCTCGACCAATAGATAGTTTGGGTTTCTTCACATCGACTTTGGGTGGAAGCAGATCATTATATTCCATGGGAAGATAGGATTTTCCTAGTTTTCCATTGCCTTTTCAAAGAGTCCTAGAACTCACTCCCTATATTGTTTAGATATTCGGACCAGTGATGCTTGGCTTTATACACGAGAGAGGTCGTTAGACTTCAGTCTTCTTCAATTAGACTGCCCCCACCACCAGATGGCACTAGGATAGTCACTGCCTTCTTCACGGTGCTTATAGATATAAGCATCAAGGATAGGCAAAGGGAAACTACACCTCAACTTCTACATATGAGATATCAAGAGGAGACATCTAACTTCTAGTTGCAAGACTCATGCGACGATGTTGTATTTAGACTTGCGATAGGTCCTCCAACCACAACATACATTGTTGTTCCTCCTCTATATCTCAACATAGGGAAACTTATTCCACAAATTGGAATGTGCCATAAACCGACTCTTCTAGAGCTTCCGACTACTTCTCATTTTGACAATCTTCCATTGGGAGTTTCTTTGCTTTGGCTTTGAATGATAGGATAGACCCATTCTTAGTATACCTAGGGAGGTAACCAATGGGAATGTGGTTATGTATTATTAGTGGAGGCCATTCAATGTAAGGTGGACTAGGTCCACTATATTATTAAATAAGGCCCACTATGGTAGTTAGATATAATAAAGAAGATAGAGAATGCTATATAAAGAAGTGTAAGCAATGTATTGGGGCATGGTGAAGAATATTGTTATTGTAACAAGCAAGGGTTGCTTGAGGAGTGCATTCCTTCCCTAAGGAATAATATATGGTGTTACCCTACCTCAAAGGTTTTATCTATCTTTTGTGTTGAATATCTTGGCGAATGGTTTGGTTTATTCTTGTTGATATTGTGGGTTTATTTTGAGATATATTGGTAGATCTATTCAGGTGCTTAACACATTCATTGCGAGTGTTGACTTATTGAATAGAAACTTCTCTTCATCATCATCCTCGTTATTAGTAAGTGATAACACCAAGGGACCTTGAATACTCTCACTTGGCATCTTCAATCGAGACATTCTCCCAATTTTTCGAGCTCTTGATAGGGATTCTTCCTTCCTTCCTTTCTTCTTTTTGTGATTCCAAACTTCGTATCTCACTATTGGATGATAGAATTAATTCTTAGGCCTTGGATTTCATAGATTAGACCTCTTTTTATAAGAGCTTCACTCGCACTCCCACTTGCATATTGATTTCAATGTACCTAGCAGACTCTTTGACCTACTTTTGGTCACTCATTGGTCATTAATAAAATTATCTTATAATATCTTATTACCGTGTTTAGATCCCAATATAGGGCCACCTTTTCTAGACAGAGAGACATTTCTTGGACCATCTATGTGTTAAATTTCGTCGTGAACCCAAACTCGGTGCACACACACCTCAGGTCTGGTCTATGTTCTCAACAAAAGACACAAGCTTACACAATTTGAAATGTAAACATAAACACACTGAGATGCCTACCAACTTAGCACGACGGAAAATAAATCAGCAATTGAATCATATGCATTACACATGAATTTCAAGCCCAAAATCATGCTCTTAAATCTAGAACAATGGGCTCTCGTACCAGGGACAATGGCTCAATTTTACATAAAGGAAAATACCAAATACACTTACAAGACAATGCTGAAACCTTGTTGGTTTCCGCGTCCAAGTCTACTGTCTTGAAGTTGAGGGTTATGGCATCCCTTGCCACCCTAAACCCTCCTCTGCCTCTGCAACCTTTGTACAAGTTCGGCCGAGTCCTTCCAGCCTTATCGACTGTCCTTGGTTGAGGTTCGTAGGCTGTAGCTAAGTCCTTCCATCCCCCGGTCTACTCCTTTCCTTTCTTACCAAACTGAGGACAAAAACTAGTCCTCTCAGCAAAACCATTTCGGTAAAATCTCGGGAAATTCCCAACTTACAAATATGTTGTAGACCACATGTACGACTGCTGATGTCAGCCTGTACGGACCTGCACCTACCCAGAAAATGCTATCGTACGTCCTCGCACATACACGATTATATCCGCTAAGGACCGCGTCCATACACGACTGTCTCCACTGCAACCCGCGTACATACACGATTGTTTCTATTGAGACCCGCATACATGTACAGAAATATTGTACGAACACTTCTGTACGATCCATGCGACACATGCAACTTCTTCCCTTCTGTGGCTTCCCTCCACACATGCGACCTGCACCTCACACGTGTGGTTTCCCTGGCAAGAACATAAAATAGAAGCTCCATAACCTGAGGCCAGATTTACCAAAGTTGTAGAAATTCTCTTGTTGAAATCACCAAGCCTCCTAGCACAAGTGCTCACTCACTTATGCTAACTCCATAATGTCACAAATTGTGATTTGTCACAATCTCTCCTCTCCTCTCCTCTCCTTATAGAAGAGTCTAATGTGAGTTTAGAAGCCCTTAGCTTACTTTAAGGAGTCCTTCACTAAACTCAACATTAAATTAGAATATTTTATTCTTCCTTGTGGGTGTGAAGCCCCTACACAAGCCCACAAAGCCCATCATCAAACCCATGAGGCCCCAACACATATCCAAGGGCTTTTTCACCGAAATGAAAGTGTAATCTGGTGCCAACGAAGATTCCCACATGCTCGACACTAAGGCCACTTGTGGGAATACCTACTGAAGCTACAAAACATCAACACTATGACTCTTCTAGCAAGTTCTCTATCTATAATTTCTCCTCTTTGTCCTTAGATGGTAAGAGAGTTGCACATTTGATAGTGGATACTTCAGAGGAGGACTACCTCCCCTTTCTTCCTTTAGGCCATAGGCATTTGGAGCCACTAGACACTTTTATTTGTACCTTCTCCAAGAGCATTGTATTCCATTTTGGCTTTGAGTGATTAAAGTTTAGATCTTATAGATTAGCCTTGCTTTTGCTTTTTCTTTTATAAGAGTGGCCTTAGCAGTCACACTTTGTATTGATACTTTTGTACTGAATAGTCCCTTTGACATAGTTTTGGTCATTTGTTGGACATTAATAAACTTCTCTTATCTTATCTTAACCATATCCCTCTTTGGCCCACTCTTGTGTTGAGTTTTGGTGTACCTTGGGAAGTGGTCCTCTTGTGGTTTTGGGTCTCTAACCACAAGAGGGAAATACTTTGGGACTGTGTACCTTGTACTTTATGTCTAATTCCACTTTTACTTCACTTGAGTCAAAAAGTTGGAATTTTGTCACTTAAGGCAAAAGTGACATTTTATTCACTAGGTGGGTGAATAAAGAGACATAAAGTGAACTTAGGAAACTTAACCCAAAGTGGGTTTTGAGTTGAGGTACTTTTGGAGAGATCTCAATCATGGATTAGAGATGGCTTGGGATGATCCTAGCCATCCAATCTTAGGTTTCCTTATGGATGGTTCAAGAGGGGCGCATAGGGCCTATGGAGGCTCATTCACTCATTTGTTCACTTGGAGAGTTTGAGAGGAGCAACGAAGATGGGAATGGAAGCATTGGTTGAGGGAAGCTTGGGCGCTTCCTTCCATGGAGGACTCATGGAGGCTTAGACTCTCATTATTTCTTGTTGAGAGCTATTGCTTGGAGGAGGGTGCACACTTAGCAAGCACTAGGAGGACTTGTGCTACTTCAGATCTGATTGGTTCATGGTGGAGGAGGAACACAACTGGTTGATTGTGTGCAAGGGATTCTTCATTGGGCCAAGGAGGAGGTAGGGCACATCATTTCAGTGGATAGAGAAACAAGGAGGGAGAGCGCACTTTCCTAGGCGCATTCTTCTTGGAACCTATGCTACAAGCTTGAGAGGAGCTTGCTATCCTACCAGGTTCTATTTTATTGTATTCCTTGTTGTATTCATTACTTGAGATCACCATTATATATACTTTCATTCCAAACTGGTTTTCCCTACGGGGGTTTTATCCAGGGTCATGTTTGCCAAAAATACTTGTCCTATTTTCATGCATGCTTTGAGTGCAGATCAACATTTCAGTGTTGTAAAGATCTAGATGAGTGCTACTTGTTTTGAGTTATATTGCATGTGCTAACCACCGGTTCAAAAACATTTGCAAGGGCACTGTTATCGCGCAATTTGTACTTGTCCCAAAGAGAAAGGCTAAAGGAGGGAAAATTGGCGTAACATGAGGTTGTCCTATCATTGTCACCTTAATAAGACACCTCTTTCTATTTAGGGATGATAGTCCAGGGGAGACGTCCCCGGTGACCTGGGGGTTTGAGAAGGAAAAGGTTTAGATATCAACAAAGTTATCCCCTCTCGCAAGTCACACCGATCAGAAAGTCCCAAAGTTTTAGCAAATAAAGCAATGATATGCTTGAGTGTACCTGCCTAGAACAAAGCAACAAGAAAACACTATTTTTGCAAGTACAATTGATGTTAGTGCTTCATAAAACCTTGGACTTGTCAATGAAAGCAATAAGTTGATTTGAGATGAAGCAAATATAAATCTATAACAACAATGCATATAAGATGATAGCTTCACAATCAATGCCTTAAAAAGGCTTCAAAATGACCTAAAATGATATTCTAACAATAACAATATACTAGCACTTGTTAGAAGCTAATGAGGCAACGTAAAAATCAACTTTTGCAATTGCTTTTAAGAGCTTTTACCGCTGTAATAATTGTCTATAGCTTACTTTTGTAACAACAACAAGAAGGTTAGTGAATTAGTCTAATCTAGGGTTAGGAAAGGTTAGTAAATAGCTTGAGGTAAAAGTTTTAAGGGTTGTTTTCATCAATCAATCAAATAGAAGGTCTAGATCAGTGTCTTTAGGGCTAATGGAGTCACTTTTTGCAGCAACAATCTTGAAGGAATCAAATGATAATGTGTGAGCTAAGGACAAAGAGGGATGATGGTTGAGGTGTTGGTAACCCAAGGCCTCAATCAACAAGCCCTAAAAGGAAAATGACTACTAGGAAGTAGGTAACCCTAGGCCCTAGCGATTTTCCTTCTTCTTTAGCTCAAGATTGAAGTAAATAATGGTTAGATGAAGCAAATGATGCTAGAGTGATACAATGGTAGGGCTCTAGCACAATGCTTCAAAAAGATAGGGTTTCTAGCACAATCTAGTAGGTGAAAAGCTATTAAGACAAGGACAATAACATGTGCTTGATCTCCTAGGGTTTTAAGCTAGCAATTTCATAATATTGGAAAAAATGCAAAGTAAATGTACTATGACCATTCAAAGTAAAGAAGAATTGCAGAAATGCACTTACATTCACTAAGAATAATCTAGCAATTAGCCTAGTTGAAGACTTCCCACCAAGAAAAATGCCAAAAACACCAATATAAGCTTCCTCCAGGAGTTGTGCACCAGTTAATTTCAGCCAAAGAGCCTTAAAGGAGCCGAATTTCAAACCTCACTTAGTGAGTGAAAGAATGATGAAAAAATACAAGGGGAAAATCCCCTATTTATACAGTGAAAATGACCTTTAATTACAAAATTAGGTCAAAAAGGCTGACATGGCTAGTTTACATGAGAAAACCCAATTTTACATAAATTTGTCAAATAAAACCCTAATTTAATCCTTTTAGGGTGATGTCATGCCCCTCCTAGGGTGACGTTAGCCTCCTTGCTGGAACGTTAGCCCTTCAAGTGGAACGTTGGGGCTCAAAACTCCTCTGGAACTGCCACACGTGCCAACCAATGCCGTCCTCAAGTTGGATACCTCAACTGGGTGACGTCAAGGCTATGAATGATGACGTCAAGGGCCTTCAAGGGCCTTCAAGGGACAACATCATGGTGGGAGGGCAAGACCCCCTTGGGTCTAGGCCTGTGAAGTTGTCTCTGGTGGAACGTCCTCCTCTCTCTCCGGTGCAAGCCTTTCATATATGTCTGCCCCTGGCTGGGGTCTCAACATCCATTTGGTGGGATTTGAGCCCTATGGAGGTCCGAGCTAATCATCTCCCCATGTGTACCTGTCCGTCGGGCATGGTCCTACAACAACAAGAAGTACACCCTTGTTAATTTTAATGATAAAATCAACAAGCTAACAATTCTGTCATACACTTAGCAACCTAGAGATAACTGTCTTGCATGAATGTCTAAAACCCACATTCAGAAATTTCCATAAGAAGAAATACACATTGCTAAGTAAATATGCAGCA
>ML889357.1:10987-21725 GCA_009831015.1 Picea engelmannii
CGCGTTTGAACGCCTGCTGTAGTGGTTTCAGTAGCATGTAGAGCCCAGGAAGCTTAAGAGGCAGTCTCCTCTTCCCTGTCAGGAGTTTACCTTCTCAGGGGGCTTTCTGGATCCTGTCTGGGTCTTGATTGGTTTATTGTCTTATTCTTCAGTCTGCCTTATTGTTTTGATTATTCTTAGCATTAGTTTTTCTTTTTTGCAAATTTTCTTTTTCTGTTGAAGTAATAGCATCCAAGCCTTTTAGAGACCCTGGTTGTCAATACCAGAGGCCTTTTTCAGGTCTGGACTGTCTGTGTGTTGCTTTATCTTGACTTTTATACAAACCTGCGGCCTGCTTGAGTCTAGCCCACGGTACCCGCGTGCTGTTGTAGCTCAGCACGCGTTTACACGTGTGCTGTCTTGGTGACAGTCGTGGGCTTGATTGGTAGGTTTTCAGCTTGGGTGGGGCAGTCATCCCCTCCTGTGGTGAGGAGAGCTCCTCTCAGGGGCAGAGAGTCTGGAGCTGCACAGTCAGCAGGTTAGGGCATCTTATCCTTAGCCTGTGTTTGTTAATTGATTTTTTGATAGAAAAAGACAAAAGAGAAAAAATATATGTTTTATGGTTTTTAGGCAAGTGTTAGAATCGGTGCTGTTTTGATTGCTTTTTTCGCATTTTTGTGCTCTGATTCTGTTTGCGATCTGCGCTTTAAGCCAGAGTTTTCTTTTCATTCTCTTGTTTTTGTTCTTGTCAACATTTTTCCTTCTTGCGTTTTTTTGCAATAAAATAAAATAAAATAAAAAAATTTCTTGTTTCATCTTCTTCTTGATTTGAAGATTGTGTTGTTGCATCAGTAGCTAGGAAAGAGTCTTTTTGCATAAGTTTTTGCAATGCATTTAGAGTATAAGTAGCTTGCAGATCTAAGTGAAAGTCCTTTATATTTACTGCATGAAATCTTAGTAAATTTGAAAAAGAAAATAAGTCTTTCATTGAAAAGTTGTTGGTTTTGCATTTTAGTAAAAGTTTTTGTTTTCACGCATTTTGTTCATTTTGCTTTGAGTCTTTTTACACACCATCAGTTTCACTTTCATACCTTGTGAATTAAAAATCCCATTAAAATCAATGCTAATTAAAATAAAGTAGACTTTTTTGTTTCTAGGGTGCATACACTAGCTCAGGACTAGGGCCTTGGAATAGGTTGGAGAGTAAATTCTCCAAGGCCACCCAAACCAAACATTGGATTCTGTCAATAGGGAGTGTATAAGTCCAGTTACGAAAAGTTATCCGGGACCCCCTTCTAACACAGGGGCTAAACACGAGGTCGCGTAAGGAAAGGCAGTGGAGATAACCCCTCCAAAGCTGGACCGAGCATTGTGGAGAACACATATCGAGGATTTGTCAAGGGATTCGTCGTTTGCATTTGCCACGGAGCTTTGTGGGTCTTGAATCCGTTCGAGGTCCTCAGTTGTCTTCCGGACCATTTTCTCTCGATACTCTTGACAGGTTTCAGGCTTGATACCCTGCTCATTGTGGTCTACCCGACTGCCGACTATACCCACCTGGTGACTGTTTACGTGCTGGCAAACTAGTTGCCAATCTTTTCTAGGGACATACACAGGTGACTGCGGGGGTATACCGTGGTACCTAGGACGGACATCGGACCAACTCTTTGCAAAGTATACCCAGAGGGTGCTTCCGTATTCGAGTTTCACTTGCACTGGTAAGTTGCTCTAGTGTTGGTCGTTGTAACTGTTCTTCCAACTAGTTTAGTGCTTGCTTGATTTATCTGATAGGGGCTTTCTTTTAGTGAGTATTATTGTTTGTTCGTGTAGAATACCTTAGCGTGTCGTGAATATTCTCACACAGTGGAGGATTCAGAGCTCCGCCGGTCACGAAGGCTTCTGGGCCTGCCGTCGGTTATACTGGAGCCACCCCCGCCACCATTGAGGTGGAAGCTAGACCATCAAGGGTCTTTCGAAGAAACCGGGGCTTTTGAGCCCGAACAACATCCCGAGGAATCGACCACCAATATTGGATTGGTTGAAACCTCAAACACTGATACGTGGTCGTACATTATTGTGCCAATTCAATTTTACGAATGCCTATCAGTGCCTAACCCAGTTATGGAACCAAACTCTGTTACTTCCTCTTGGATTTCTTCCATCCCTATCACTGTTGCTACCACAGGAGAAGATTCTCCTAACTTGCCTTTGTCGGCGGTCCGGGCCACCACGGTCTCGGCCGCAACTACTTCACATAGTGGACCGACCCCATCTATCGCGGTGGCCACACCTCTTTACACACCTAGTGCGATAGGCACTCCGTTTTCATATGGTATGCCTAGTTCAGGTACTAGTCCTGCACTCACTTCATCCACTTTCCAGACTTTGGGTTTGGGGGCAGGGAGCTCTAACGCTTCTCTGCAAGGTCAAACTGGGGGCATTCCTGTCCCTTCCAATGCTTTTCCTTACGCGGGAGGTCATATTCCTCCTTCGTCCCCTTCGCTCAGTGGATTTCATCAGCAGTCCGCCGGGTAGCCTGCACACACAAGTCCTTTTGGAGCCGGGAGTCACGGAACACCTACACAAACTCAACCGGTAGGTTCATCACCGTTTCTTTGGAATAGGACGTTTGGTAATAACACTTTCGCATCCGCTGCTTTCCCATCTGGGGGCACACCTATTTTTGGATAGTTTACGTCGGCACAGGGTACTATTCCTGCGCTGGGGGCACATATACCAGGACCTTGGAACTCATCACAAGGATCTGATCCATCCTATGGAATGTCATTCTGGGGTAACTCTTTCCACAGCCATTGGAACCCCAGACAAACTTTTATTCCTCTTCCATTAGGACCGGCATGGGGTAATCCATCCCAAAGTCCATCAAACATGATGAATTCCCAACATCCTATGTCCTTCATGGGGAATCAGTAAATGATGTCTCCTCAAATGCACAACCCTTACGCTGGTCAGGGCCACGGTTTCTACCAAAACCCGGGCCAGCAGCCAAACTTTTCCTGGCAACCTGGTGCCAGTCAAACTTCAGGACCCTTTTATCCTAGCTATCAATAGCAACCTAAACTACCATTCTTGGTGACATTACACTTGCCAGATTTGACATGGTTGTTAAATGATCCTATCTGTCACGATCCGTGTTGGCCTCCTATGCCGACGAAGTTGCCTTCGGACATCCCAAAGTTTGAGGCCAAGCCTAACGAAGATCCAGGTAATCACATGACTACTTTCCACTTATGGTGTTCATCTAACTCATTGAAAGATGACTCAGTCCAGTTGTGATTGTTTCAATGCACTCTTATTGAGAGTGCCGCGAAATGGTACATAGATCTTGATCGTTCACGATATTCTTCTTTTGGCGAACTGGCGATGGCCTTCCTCAACCATTTCCAGTTACCTGTGAGATACGATGCCGGCACAAAATTGCTAGCTAATTTCGAGCAGATGACCGTGGACCATATCTCAGATCATATTCGAGAGTGGCGACGCCGAAAGAGTCTTATCAAGGTACCCGTCCCACCAGCATTCCTTCTTGAGTGGTTCCTTAAGTCTTTAGTTCCGCAGTTATCCAAAGACGTCGCAACTTCAGGGGTTTTCTCCGAGGAGGATGCCATCATGAGGGCTCAACAGTTTGAGCTTATCTATTCTCAGTCTGGTCTATTGTACAACATCCTTCCGGATGCACCACGATCGATTCTGGATAAAACCAGACAGAGAGTTGGGCCACATGCCGATGGTATAGTTGGTTCGGCACAAACCAAGCCCGCTGAGCAATTGACAAAACAATTGCAGTAGTTATCTATACAACACTCAGCGGCCAGCTAGACTACTACTTTGGCTGCTCCTCCTACTCAAAAGTTGGAAGTACACTCTGTATAGACGACTAACCCAAAGGCCAACCAGCAGCCCGAGGGGAAGAAAAAACAACGTAAGAAGAGTAAGGGGGATAAAAAACCAAATGATAATGCTGGCAAGGGCACCATGGAAAAGAGGAAGGCGAGGTATCCGTGAAATTTATGTGTGGAAGACCACCCAACCCATCTATGCCCTCGACTTGCGGAGGCCCAGAAGTTTGTCACACAGAAACAGCAAGCTGTGTTGACTAATCCCTTTCAGCATGGGAAAAATTTGACTCAAGCCTCTACAAGTGTTGAGGGGGGCAGCCAAGAAAATTGCCCTCCCCCAAACAATTCATCTTCCGCGAACGTATATATGGGGAAAAGTGATGCTTTCATAACGACTAGAGCACATGACTATAGAAAACCAAACGCCCCTGAGAAAGGCAAAGAAGCCGAGATCCCATCTCTTCCTCTGCAGATTGAAAATACATTGGGTGAAACAATGACACGCATTCCAAAAGGTGCGTTCAAAAGGGCTTCTCACAATCCAAATGCAAGGGCCGCCCAGAACTACTCTATGGTGGAAGATTTGTCTCAAACCCCTTGTGCTATGTCTGCTTTGGAGGTCCTCCAAAGTTTCCCTGCTCAGAGGAAAGCCTTGTTGACTTCTTTAGGCTCTACTGAGACTTGTAACCCGGGAACTATCATGTTAGATACGACCGACTTGAAACCTCGTTTGCCTTACCACGTAGTGTTCCATATAGTAGTGGCTCATCCCACGAAAACTTTTACATGGAATATCTTCCACATGGCGGTAGACGAGGGTGCTTCAACTTGCGTTATGTCGTTAGCATGCTGGAAAGCCATTGGTCAACCTGAGTTGTCTCCGTCACCTACTCTCCTTACTACGTTCGATGGTCGTTCTTTCCGACCGCATGGCATCATTCCTTCTTTCCCTATCCAGTTAGGGGGGAAGACCATGTGTGTCGAAGTAGAAGTAGTTGATGCCCCCATCGACTACAATCTATTGTTAGGTCATAGCTGGACTTACGCAATGCAAGCGGTGGTCGCTACCGTTTTCCGAGTCTTATTGTTTCCACATGAAGGCTGGATAGTGACTATTGATCAGTTGTCCTTCTCTCGACTTGACCCAGCTTTGGGGGCATCCACGGTTCCCATGGTTGATAATCCTCAAGCCGATGTTGTCAACATAGGAGTTGGTTTGTGCCCATCGTTGATGGGTACTTTCGATTACCCACCTCCTCATGGCGAAGTCAAATTTATATCGAACCACCACAAGGCTGATATTTTCCATGTTCCGTCGTTTCGCATGACTTACTTTCAGGATCCGTGGACTCTTCCTTCCCCATCAGCCACGATGGATGAGACAGGGAATGTTGGCATGGCCATGCCCTTGTTGGCCGCTGAAGTAGCGTACTCCTTGGTCCAGCAAACTTCAGCTACTCCTGATTCGATTCCCACACAAGAGTTGGATCCACTCCTCGAGCCTATCTAGGCTCAGGGTTCTCTTACTAATATCGATTCGTTAGATTTAGTCTTGCCTTCTGATGAAGCTATAATCGAAGAAATGACTGGTTCAGACAAACCCTGGGAAGATATTCATCACAGATCATATTTCCTCCCAGAGTTACACCGAATCGAGGTAGGAGAATTCACTATCACCATGATGGGAGATCAGCCTTGTCCCATTAACCTCTTAGCTACACAAGATATTTATGTTGAGGGCAATATGGCGACTATCGCTGAAACGATACCTATCAATATCTCTCGAAACCCTGGCGTCATGGAAAATGTCTTCGTCGGAGCGGATTGCTCCCCTGAAGAGATTCATATTTACACGGATCTTTTTAAAGAATTCTGCGATGTTTTTTCTTGGTCTTACGAGGAAATGCCAGGCATTGATCCAAAAATAGTTGAACACGAAATCACTATGTATCCTGATGCTAAGCCTGTTCGACAGAAACTTCATCCAGTTAATCCTAGGAAAGCAGCAACTATTAAGACAGAGGTTGAGAAATTGCTTAAGGCAGGGTTCATATACCCTATTCACTTGACTCAATGGGTGTCAAACCCCGTGCCGGTCGATAAAAAATAAGGAATGATTCGTGTCTTTACCGATTTCCGTGATTTGAACAAGGCATGTCCAAAATATAATTACCCAACCCCATTCATTGACCAGATCATTGATGAATGCGCCGGTTGCGAATCCTTTTCATTCATGGATGGTTTTTCGGGCTATAACCAAATCCAAATCAAACTCGAGGACCAACACAAAACGACATTCATTTGTCCGTCAGGTACATTCGCCTATCGAAAAATGCATTTTGGTCTCAAGAATGCTGGAGCCACTTTCCAGCGGGCCATGTCTTTTGCGTTTCATGACCTCAAACATATAGTCGAGGCCTATCTAGATGATTTAGCATCACGCTCTCGCAAGCGAAAAGATCATCCTACACACCTCAGACTCATCTTTGAACGCTGTCGCTACTTCAGGATTCGCTTGAATCCCAACAAGTGCAGCTTTTGCATCATGTTAGGACGTCTGTTAGGTTTCATAGTGTCAACCATAGGGATCATGGTAGATCCTCTCAAGGTGGAGGCGATAATACAGTTTCCCCCCCCCACGCACGATTTTACAACTTCAAAGTCTTCAAGGCAAGGCGAACTTCTTACGACGCTTCATCGCCAACTATGCCGAAATCACCAAGGGCTTCATGCGTTTATTGAAGAAATACGTTCCTTTTCTCTGGGACGAAGCAGCGCAACGCTCTTTCGACACATTGAAACACGCTCTTACAACCGCACCTCTACTACGGCCACCGAATTATAACAAGGATTTCATATTATATCTAGCTGCCGCAGAGTCAACCATAGAGATGGTTTTAGTTCAGGAAGATGATTCATTTTCTGAATACGTGATCTATTACCTGAGCCGAGGCCTCATAGGACCGGAACTTAATTATACCCATCTCGAAAAACTTGCGTTGGCAGCAGTTCACGCTGTCCAACGGTTCTGTCACTATGTTCTGTTTCATAAGATTACCGTCGTCGCTATCATGAATCCATTTCAGTACATGTTGACACGACGAGTTATCGGCAGAAAAATCAGTAGATGGATGGTCATCCTCCAAGAATTTGACTTAGACTTCGTCTCAGCGAAGTCCAAAAAGTCGTTGGTCTTCACAGAACTTATTTCGGAACTTCCGGTTGAGTCAGGTGACGTTGTGCCTGAGGAATCACCTATCCGGGGGGATATGTTTTTGATCGAATCGTCAGACCCCTGGTACGGAGATATACTGATCTATCTCCAGATTTTGAAGTGTCCTACCTCTTCTTCTTGCAATGAGCGTCGGTGGATACGCCATCAGGCCAAGAACTATCTTATACTCAATGATACGTTGTATCGACGAGGTGTAGATTGTATCTTGCATCAATGTCTCACTCATGAGGAGGTCGTCATAGTGCTCAATGATTGTCATGTAGGAGCTTGTGGCGGTCACTTGTCTGGGTTGGAAACAACCCAAAAAATCTTACGAGTAGGTTACTTTTGGCCCACGCTTATCAAAGATTGTATTGAGTCGGTCAAGAAGTGCCATTCATGCCAAATCTTCTCACGGAAGATGAGGGCACATCTAGCTCTGATGTTTCCTGTTATCACCGTCGGTCCCTTCACCAAGTGGGGGATTGATTACACTACATGCAATCCCCCATCAGCAAGGGGGCATCACTATATCATTGTAGCTGTCGACTACTTCACTAAGTGGGTCGAAGCTATGCCGACGTTCAAAGATGATGGAGAGACTGCAGCTCTCTTCTTATTTAACCAGATCATAGCACGGTTCGGAGTCCCGAGAGAGATTGTTACTGACCATGGCAGTCACTTTCAGAATCAAATGATGATCGAGTTAACGTCAAATCTTGGGTTATGGCAAGAACACTCATCACCTTACTATCCCCAAGCCAATGGGCAAGTGGAAGATGTTAACAAAATGCTTAAGAAAATGCTACAGCGAACCATCAACTCAGCCAAGTCAAACTGGCATTTGATGTTATACTCGGCATTATGGGCTTACCGAACATCAATTAAAACTACAACCAGTTTCTCACCTTTCCAACTCGTTTACGGGCTGGAGGCAGTCTTTCCCATCGAATGTCAAATCCCATCTCTAAAGTTGGAAGTACAGTTATTGCCAGACACTTCTCCGCTTGAAGAATGGTTAGTACACCTAGAGCAGCTTGATGAACAGCGTCGTGATGCGGCACTGGCCAACGAGGCTCATAAACATAAGGTTAAGTGTCAATATGATAGGTCTGTTCGTCCTCGAGTTTTCTCTGAAGGCGACCTTGTCCTGGTTTACGACCAAGATAAGGACCCCCTGGGGGAAGGAAAGTTTAAACCCATGTGGTTCGGACCCTTCATTATTAAGGAGGTGTTAAAAAAGGACGCTTATCGTCTGGTCGATTTTAAAGGGAATGCTTTGGCAGAGCCTAAAAATGGGCTCTACCTTAAGAAGTACTACTCACAGGGTCACTGTGGGTAACTTTTTGTAACATATGTATAGTCTTTGTGCTATTACTTTCTTTCATTTCTTTTGAAAAACGTGTCATGGACGTGTCATTAATGTTATCTTTCATCACTATGGCAGATGTCAAGTGAGTCCGAGGTGTTCATTGGGTATGCGAACGGTGCTAGTCGACACATGCGGAGGCTTGCCTCCGTAGCTTGGGTAATATTTACACCACAGGGTCAGTTGTTATCTTCCGGAGGGATATGCTTAGGTGACACCACAAACAATGTTGCTGAATATAGCACAGTTATTGAGTTGCTTCGTGACGCTTTGTCATTGGGTATCTCTCATCTCCGGGTCTATCTAGATGCTCAACTGGTTGTGTCGCAGCTAAATAGAATATACCGTGTGCACGATCCTACTTTACACCGACGATTCCTTAGGGTACGTCTCTTGGAACGCAACTTTGATTATATTACATATTTTCATGTTCCTAGAAGTCTAAATCAAATCACGGATACTCTAGCTAATCATATTTTAGATTGGCATCTTGCTCACACATAAGGAAGATCATGATCATACACATGTAAATACATTTTGTACACATAATCCATAAAGACACAGAAAAGAAATAAAAACCATATATATACATCATAAAATCCTCAGAGTACATAGATGGGCGCAAGAGCCTCAAAACATGGGAACTATAACGAGTCACTGGGGCTTATGCCCTCAAAAAATATAATACATATCAGTGCTTGAGGCACATAAAAGTCTACAAAGGTTGTTCAGGGCCTATGGGCCCTGTTATAATCATACACAGCCCGACCCAAACGCCTAAATAATCGGACCCAAGTCCGAGGTAACCCCACCATATGAGTCTGCATGGAGGGTGGCAAGTCCTTTATCTCTATCATAGGAATTGTGCGAGTGAGCTCAATGAATTTCTGCTCAATCCGCCTAAGAGCCCTCTCAGCCTCTCCTACTGGAGGGTTCCTTGCTACTGTTGCTCCCCTGGCGGCGGCAGCTGCGGCCTCTGGCCGTGGGCGGCGCCTGTTCCATGCAAAAGCGGCAGGCCACACGGGTCCCACATCTGCACGCAATACAAAGTACACCCATCAAAAACTCTGTTATCCAAAAACATGATATATATCTAAAAAGACATAAAAAATACATATACAAACAAAAAAACTGTACAGGCGGAGACTTACCCATCTCCCCTCGCTCCTCACCAGGAGGCACTGGTATAGTTGGATCTCTGGAAAAGTCAATCCCGACATATGGGTAATCCTTGATCACTGGAATCTGTCGCGCCAGCCACGCAAAGAAATCATCATTGAAGGCCTCGGTGGTCCTCCCACCACCCTGTCGCGGCAGCAACGCTGCCCATCTGCACACTGCCGGGAAAGTCGCCAGATGTCCTCGTACCATCATCCGAGGACTGAAGCATGGAACTCTATCAAAGAAAAATGAACACAGGATAGTCCCGAACCCGAAGTTCATGTGTGTCCGCTGACGGAAATCAGTCAATTTCCTCTTCATGTTCTCCAACAGTGTGGTACTCCAGTCATATATTTGTGCATTCATGCACTGAACGACACAGTTCATCTGTGCGCGCGAAGCCTGATGCACGGCCGAAGAGCTGGTAATCCGCCCAATCAATAATAAAATGGTCTGGAGGGTGAGGCTGGTAATCCTACTAACGGGAACCGAGGAAGATACCTACTCGGTCCCGGCCTCACAGTACTCTGCTATCAATTCCGAGACTTTGCTCGGCCCCGCAGGAAATGTCTGAAAGTTCACAGGTTCCCCTCTCCTCGAGAGGCCCGTCAAAAAGTAGATGTCCTCGGTGGTGGGCACCAAGGATTGCCCCTCTATCATGAATGCCCCTGCATCAGGGTGCCAATAGTCAACCAAGGAATTCAGCAGCCTTGGTTGCACGTGCATAAACGGACACAAGAAAAATTTCACTAAGCCACACTATGTCAGCACGGCCATCACATTCGGATCTGCAGCCACTGCCTCATTGGCAGCCTCATTCTCTCTCTCTCTCCAATGAACATACATCCTGAAACAATCACAAAGAAAAAAAGGAGGAGGTTAGATCTTGCATAAGCCATTTTTCGTTGCGCGGGGGGTAACCCACGGGTTGTCGAGGCAATAGTCGCGGGTACCCGTGCGTTGTTTTGACCCTGCGCGCGGGTACCCATGCGCTGTCTCTGGACAGCCCACGGGTTACTAGGGCCGACCTCTTTGAGGTCGACGCCCACCCCCAAACTCAAAAGAAAACAATAATTGAAGTATGGAAATGCAAGATGAGGGAGTTTGTACTTACTTGGTCTGAGCAGAAGTCCGTTTGGTCCACTGTAGCTCCCG
>WSFP011509365.1:0-13205 GCA_009831015.1 Picea engelmannii
GATAAAAACATGAAAGTTCAGCAAATGTTCATCTATTACTTCCCACTCTTCTCCTTGAAATTTAGGAAGGCTAATTTCCCATTCATCTCAAATAGGTAGTGGGTTAGGGAAACCAACTATTTTTGAAAAATCACAAAAATCAAACCTATGAGCTAAGATCTTTTCCATTTCAAACCAGCGGATTTGCAATCAGGTTCTTTAATCATGGAGTCATCAGGTGCATAGTTGTAATCTTCAATGTACTAAGCTCTAATGCACCTTCATAATCAGTAAGCTTTGTCATTCAATCCTAGGAAAAATATTCAATTTGTCCCTGGCAAAGGCGCCAGAAATGTTAGCACCAGAAGTCACCCTCTCATTGGAGAGAGGGTAAGCCCAGTACCCATCAGAGTTTTATGTCACGGGTTGGTTTTTAAAGAGGCCAAATGGGTGCAGACTCGAGATGATATCATTTTAACTTAGAAAACTAAACTAGCATGCATAAGCAATTGAGGTCTGGAATCAACTTCAATCAGTAATTTGGAGTAAGGGTGAGTAGAGGGAAGACTTTGGTGAGGAGAGTGTAAAGGTATGTTGCAGACATCAGTTCTTCCAGCAACCCAAAGAGGAAAAACTTAAACACAAGATCTTATTGAATTCAAATCTCAAAGAAACTGAAAGGAATTGTTACAGAACTATAATCGAACATTCATCATAATACAGTCACAATAATTCATGTGCATCATTCAATCATGAACTTTTTCAGTGTCAAAGGAAAACAAGAGGGAGAAAGAAAGTTGATTGTCATTAAACAAGAAATCTCATATTACAACGCATAACCAGAGAACCAGAGGCTTCATTAAAACTTTACAATACAGGAGCTTTGCTCTACCATCGACCATAACAAAATATCAAAACCAAGCATTTATACACAGATCCATTGCCACCACCAGGAGCGTGACCTAGCTATTACATTCAAAACTTTGCGTCTGCATCTTCCTCTATTAGTCTACACTTGCATGCTTCTATCAGACGCAATCTCAGATTAGCATGGGCTTGCAGGGAAATATGCTCGCAGGGGTACCAAGGGCTGACGGTTCAGTCCCCACAGTCGGGACTTCCATGCTTTCCATTTATAGGGTGAGTCTAGGTTTCAACCACCAACCTACCTTTCATTAACTACTTTCATCAGGATTGGGAAAAGCCTAACACCCATAATTGTCCTAGAGGAGCTCACGGCTCCTTCGAGTCAATTATGGCACCTCGAGGCCATGCAGCTCTTTCTTTGAGACCAAATCGGGTGCTTCAGCCTTTGCACAACTCCTCTCCATTGCTCCACATGACCTCGAGCCATGACCTGGGGCTCCCAGGTGAAATTTCATGATTTCGCATTTTGGGAGTTTTCACTCCATTCAAACTCAAAAATATCGATGCTCGATCCTGTGAAATGGCCTATCCATGTCAATGATCAGACTCGCTTTAAATATGATGACCATGATCATTTTCTTGAACAACCTCAGTTTCCTTCCGCTTAATAAGCGCTTACCCTTCTCTATGGCACCACTCTACATACGACCTCGGGCTGTGACCATGGGCCCAACTCTCAAGCGCGTCATGATTTCAAGTTTCGTGAACTCACATTGTGCTCCATACTCAAACCTCTGAGTCATGAAATCGCAATCTCTTAGATCAGGTGCCTCGTGTCCCCTTTGATCGGATGGCCCAAATGAATATCGTCACTTCGGGACCTCAAGCCATCGGAATTTCAGGACCTCGGCTATCGGCATTTCTCACTTGATCTTTTCCTAAACTACTTTCTCCATGTTGATCCTGTGCCAGGTGTCCTTCTGAAATGGACGGCCCAGATCATTTCGTGACTTTGCATTTTGCGAGTCCTCGTGACTCTTCCCTTTGACTTCTCCATTCAATGAGTCAGTGAAATGTCGATACTGTGCCATGCATCCTTCTGAAATGGACGTCTAAGATTGACCTCATGATTTTGGACCTCTGTCTAATGTTAAACTTCATGTAGCCTTATGGTCCCGATATCCTGATGGCCATTGATCTAATCTTCCTGATGGATATCTGTTGTTGAAATTTGATCTAGATTTCTCACTTGATTTGAATCCATATCAGACTGCTCTAAGTGTTTTTCTTTGACGCTTCTTACACAGGCCACGAACTTGGGCAACCTGTTACCCTTGACAACTATATGTGATAACACTACACATTATTTATATGAATATTGATATGAATGAATAGTATCTATTGTGAGGCTCTTAGGTAAATGTTTCATATATGTAGTGTTCCTTCATGCAATGCACAAACATTCGATCTCTATGATTCTCATGGTGTATCAGGTGAGACCTTATTCAATCCTTGAATATTGAATATGTCGATGCTAATGAGGTATTTGTTGGTAAATCCTTTCAAACGTTGGGTTTGAAACCTTGAGCCAACATGTATGTTTGTGTGTGTGTGTGTGTGTAGCCTATAATTGTTTATATACCTAATAGGTTATGACTTATAATTGGTTGAGCTCAACCAATCATGGTTGATAACCAGTTATCTAGTTGATATATGTATGTATGTATGTATGTATGCATGTAATTTTCAAGGAAAAAAATCGTATTTTATTATTATTATTATTGAGAGAGAGAGAGAAAGAGGATAATCCATCTTTGGCTTCCAACAATAATGGCACACATAGCTCCATTCACAAAGAGGAGGCAGACACAGAAATAGGGTACCAAGTCCCTATGAAGATTGAGGAAGAAGATAATCAACAAGTTGCAGAGGAGCAAGAATACCATAACAATGTCAAATAAAATCTAGTGTGCATGTTTTTTTGTGTTATTATCATATTAGGACAGTTTATAAGGTAGGCTACTTGTAAAAACACTTGGAATGTTAGGCCAGTAATAATTGTTTTGTATGTAATTAGTGATATAGAAATATGTAGCGCGGAAAAATTCATGGAGAAATTTTGTAATAGTTGTTGCTCTGGTACAACATGTTTTATATTTATATAATGAAAACCTTCAATTCAAGTTAAATATGTATATGTATATGTATATGTATATGTATATGTATATGTGTATGTGTATGTATATATGCATATGTATATGTATATGTATAAAATACATACATACATACATACATATATATAGACACACACACACACACACACATGTGTATATATGTGTGTGTGTGGCCCATAACCGGTTAACTATCTATCAAGATATGTGTGTGTGTGTGTGTGTGTGTGTGTGTGTGTGTGTGTGTGTGAACTAGTTAATTGGTTATAGGCCATAACTAGTTGACCTCAACTAGTTTATAAGCCATAACATGTGCCTAGCGCACTTCACATTTTGCAAGGTATGTAATTTCTATAATTCTTCTCAAAAAAAACATTTGATAGATATCATCATCAAATTATTTATTACCATAGCATCATTATTTGTTAAACTTCAAAAATATCCATATCCTAGATCATCATACAGTTCAATATACTATTTCCAGAAACTTAAGGATTCAAAAATACATATATGGAAATTTCACATGAAAAGAAGATTAAATGTTCTACCTTGACTTTGTCAAGTCCGCATCTTGATTTTCCTCAAAGACCAATGAACCAAGCTCCAACTACAAAGAAACTTTTGATAATGCATAAGATTTTGAATTGAGCTCATGAAATACATGTGTAAGGGAAATATGATTAAAAAGAAAAGAGGCCTCCTTAATTTGATTAACTAAAGGATAAATTGAAATGTTGTGAATTACTTGTTCATCTATCATCCAATTGATTAACAACGGTGAATCACCAAACACTTGAAGTTTCCTAATCTCCTTATCTAAAACCAATTTTAACATTGATCCCAATGCTATCAACTCAACAAAGTTGTTAGTTCCACTCCCCAAAATCCCCTTGAAATTTATAAAGTGAGTTTTATATATAAACAAAAATCCTATAATGTTGCTAGAAATTTTTGTCCCTTGATACACACCATCAAAGAAACTCTAGGGAAAGGATCTATCTATCATCAGTTCACCAATATGCCTTGCATGTTTTTATTTTAGAGTCTCCCTAAAAGATTGATAGATGACACAAAATTAGTTATGGGAGATATATATATATATATATATATAGAGAGAGAGAGAGAGAGAGAGAGAGAGATACACACATACATACATACATACAAATATCCATACATATGTACATGTGTACATACATGCATACATATACATATATATATATATTCAAATCTATTCTCATCACTCACATCTTCAAAGAGAACAACATTACAATGGACATGTACGCTAAGGATGCATTCAAGTTAGAAAAAGGTAAAATGGTTTTGTTTTTCATTGATGAACGTGGATCCAACTCTAAATGGGATAAAATTATATTGTAACTTAATACAAACAATCTATAGGATGTTGTGCAAGAACACTTTTTTTACAATCTCTTGGCTACCTAAGGTAACCAATGAAATAAGTCCAAAATTTTATAATGAAAATGAAATCACATGGTTGAGACATAAATGTCTCACAATGATCTACAAACACACTAACCTATGTTATATGGAAAGTAGGAAATCCTCATCATCGAAGCTCAGCTTGTTGTAAGCCATCCTATAGGGCTAGTATTACTTGTATCTTTTACCAATCTACGAAATAAAGATACCAACTTTTTTCCTTGAAATATATGTATAATAAATTTAAATACTCATCCCACTCTCCAACCTATAGGAAAGAATTAAATTGTCGGTACCTTTCCATCCCCAGTCAACAATTGACTGATGAAGAGCCCCAATCAAAAATCACCTCGTGAAGAGTGAACATGTCACAATTGGGATTTGAACCCAAGTGGGGAGGATAAAATATTCTCCTCTCGACCAATTGACATATCTACACACACACACACACACACACACAATGAAATGGGTTAACTCAATCATTTATGGGATATCCCATAATTGGTCGAGATAACCACATGCACTATGTGTGTGTGTAGATATGTCAATTGGTTGAGAGGAGAAGATTGTTTCCTCTCAACCTAAGTTCAAATCCCACTTGTGACATGGTCAATCTTCATGATCAATTATTGATTTGTGCTAGTAATGTTCCAACAATCTTATTTTTTCCTATAGGATGGAGGGCAAGGTGATTAGTTACATGTAATATTATTTTTTTCAAATAAAAATGTTGGTATCTTTATTTCATAGATTGGTCCAAAGTACAACAAGTATTGGCCTTGTGAGTTTGTTTACAATGATCTATGATTGGATTCCAAATATTTCCTATTGTCCTTATAGGGTATATTAGTGTGCTTGGAGGACACCCTTTCAATGTAATATAAACATAAAAAATCATAACGATACATTTTTTTGTCAACCATTTGATTTCATTTTCATTACAAAGTTTCATAATTATCTCATTGGTTACCCTCGATAGCCAAGAAATTGTCAAAATAGTGTGCTTGTACAACATCCTATAGATGGTATATATTAAGTTAAAATATAGTTTTCTCTTGCTTGGAGTTGGATCTATGTCCATTAGAGAGGGGAAAAAACATATTACCTTCTGCTAACGTGCATGCATCCTTAGCATACATTTTTGTTGTAGCGTTGTGCTCCTAGAATATGTGAGTGATGAGGATAAATTGAAACCTGGGTAGAAGAGCCTTGGATCTAATGAATGTGTGGGAAAGCACAATATGTGTGCATCTAGACCTATTTTTCATCCACACACATAGTACCTCTGAATCTATATAAACCACAAGATTTTAAACATCATGGTCAAGGGAGATGGATAGTAGTATGTATATTCCAATTTCATTTTCTTAGTTGTTTATAAAAAATCTTGTGACTCCTATATAAATAGATGGATCTACCCCTTGAGGTGAATAATTCCACTAGATTTATTTTTTCTTAGGTTTCCCCTTGATACGAAAAAAAAAAAAAAAAAAAACTATATGGCCAACCCTAATCTATTACCAGTGGAGGAACCTCTTCGATGGAATTTTAATTCCCATAGCTCAATCTATGATTGAGAATTTGAACATGTATATTGTATCCAATGGAGAGGAAATTTCATCCATGAAATTCATTGCATTCTGGGTGATCCAAATTCTAAACATCACATGGAGAGTTAGAGGGATGAAAACCTTAGTGGTGCTATAAGAATCAAACCATGCCTTCTAGGCATCCATGTTGATATATTTTTCCTTCAAGGAAAATATCAATGCCGAGGAGAATCCCTAGGGAAAACAAGAAGCACCTTCCTTAATTTTCATAGAGGTGGTAATCCTCTTTGTCAAATAGAAAATATTGTTTTGTTAAATCATCAAATGGGAAGGGAGAGTGCTAAACAACTAAACTCCACACAATATTTAACATTATAAATAGGCTCTTAATATAATAAAGTGTATGAATATAAAGACTAAAGTCATAAAAACTATGCATTTCTTAATTACGTTTATGTGGAGCTATCTTCAAACTATAATGGAGAGGTCTCAAGATGAACTCATTCGAATGCTAGAAATAGTGTTTTCCATGATGCATCACAAAATTATAGTGGCATAAATAAATGAAGAAAATAAACTTTTCACCTTCAAAGGTAATCCCGATGGGGATCTTGTAGATAGAAAAATATAGAAACTTTGAGGAATAAAAGGGATTAGTTATGATTTAGTCTTCATGGAACAAAAATGTGAAGAATTGATGAACTTAAGTCTATTAGAGGAGAAAATAAGGGGAAATATCTTGGAGGTTTGTACTTAAAATAATGGAGGTAGGTTGATTGGAAACTCATCCTTCTCTTGTTGAAAAATGTTGTATAAATAATCTTCCAATTTTGGTACAAATGGTCTATGAGACCTTACTACTTCAACTACACTTTGTTCAAGTGAGTTTTGAAATTGCTTCCATAGATTGGTTTTCCCATACTTTGATGTAGTCATGAAGAGGGCCCACAATAATTTATTCTTTCACCCTTAGTGAAAAGATTTCATTTTCAATGTCACTTAGCTTGACATGTTGTTCCCTAGAAATGGAATTGTGCTCCACATTGTTTATGATAAAGTTGGTGGGCCATTTTATTATTTCATATTCTAGGAAACTTGTGAGGCTGTCAAAGTCTGCACCTAGGGAAATCTTAGCCACATTCAAATTTGCTTCATATTCATCCTTTGTAGAGGTTTTATCATTCTACATGAGAGAAGGGACCTGCAAACATTTAATGGAATCAATTTGTTTAAACAATACTTGGATTATCCTTTTCTCTAACACAACACAAGTTATAATCAATTTTTGTAGTACATCAATCTTTCTATCCCATCCTCCTTTGATTATCTGTAGACTATAGTTTGAGGGAATGTTCTCCTTATATCTCTTATGATCGTTCTTATGAGCAAGTTTTTTTATAAATGTATCTATGAATATTTCATTAAAAATCATGTCATTTCAGAGGTCTATTTTGAAGGATTCATTCAGGGAGAGGACCTTTCCACAAGAATAAAAGCCTTGATGGATATCTCCCATAACTCAAATAGAAAGACCATCTTATCCTCGATATTTATAGCTAATTTTTGTGTAGCTCCACATAATAATTCTTAGGCACCTATATCCATGGGATATTTCTCAGGAATTTCGTTAGGATACTATTTTAGTCCTTTAATAGCAGGGGTGGCATAAATAAATTTTCAAGGTTCAATGCGGTGTCTTATTCAACAATTTTTCTTGTCAACTTGATGTTTTGTTATTTCTACTCATTCAAAAAATGTTTCAATAAGTCTTAAGTTTCCTCATGCATCCTCAAGGCCTAAGTGGGTCCCAAAAATTTAGTGTGCATGATGAGATCTTCTAGGAGACTCTTTCCCTTGACCTTGAATCTATATATCTAAATATTTTTGGTATTCTTATCATAACGTGCATGGTTCATAGCGACAGAGTTATCCTCAAAGGTGGGTAACTCGTGTTGTAATACTTCTTTTACTATCAACTTGTTGTCTTCTATTTTCATAATTTCCCAAGTTGAAAGATTATCATAATCATCATCAATATCCATATCATTCGCATTTTAATCAATTCCTCCAATGGGTTCTCCTTTATCATCCTTTGGGGATCCATTCCTCTTAGGAATATGGGAGTTGATGTGTCCTTTTCCGTGCTTAGATTTATTTAGATCTTTCATATCACCACCATCACCAACTTCTTCAATTGCATTCTTCTTGTTGCCTCCCTTAGATGAAGGAGAGGTGTTTTTCTTGGGGATAAGTGAGGTATTCCTCACAAAGTGATCCATCGACCCGCCTTTTATAGTAAGTCTAAATCTTCCTCTTTTTCTTCCTTCGAGGTTTGGTTCATTAAAAAATCATTTCCCTTTCTTTTCCCGTAAGATCTTATTTTTTTACCAAGTATTACATCTAACCAAGGTATGAAAATCATCGAGAAGAATTGGATCCTTAGTCTTGAAACCAAGGATGTGCATGGGAGTATGTAAAATATCAAACCCTTTAATTTTGATATCATGATCCTCATTGTCTCCAAAAGTATAATTGATCTAAATCACACTATTTTTGGAAATCCCCTTGGGATTGAAACCCCAAATCATATCCACTTATTTCAAATCAAATGAACTAAACCCATGAGAAATCTCAAAAACATGTGTTATGAATCTAAAATTGAATCCCATGAACTTGAAAGTAGTGGTAATGAACCCCATTTTCGTCTTGTTGTCAAAGAAAACATACCACTTCTCATACTATCTGCATACCTAAATTAGGAAGAAATGATCACATAAGAATTTAAAATTGAAATAGGGCTTCCCTTTTAATCCATATAGCATAATATAGGTATGACATTCATCGTAAAAATGCGTTCCCTTCCCTATGAGGTAATTTTTGGAGTCCATGGTCAAGTGCTCAGGTTCCTTCCCATTCAAAATATGTTTTAACCTTCTAACAAAAGAGTCTTGAACTATATAAAAATGAAAGGGGATTTGTGCCTTAATAAAGGTGGGTACTGACATTGAACTAGGTCTATCTTAAAATTAATGTCTTCTCTTGCCTCTAACCTCTCAAAAGCATTATAGAAAATCAATGCAAACACCAAGTATGATGACATGAAAAAGCATAAGTTCTTAATGAAAATTTTCAATTGATGAGAAACCTCATTTGAAATGAGTTCACTCTAATCAAACACCACATCCATATGCAAAGTATAATACATGTCATATAGTGCATACATGGGTACTTTCATCATTTTCTCTTGGCCAATCACATGAGTGAAAATCCAAGCTAATCCTTGTTATGGTTTGGCCAGGTCACTGACCTCAATTTGTATGACTTAACATTGCCTAACATTGGTCATTAAAGCCACTTATTTAAAATATTATTTCCACCTCCATGCACATCTAATAAAGAATCAACCTTTTAAATTCTAAAAATATTCATTAGTTCTAGGATGTGGAGAATTCTTTGGAATATCATAGGAGTTAGAGGTATAGTATTCTTCCCTTATTCTTTCACTTTCATAAGTTTGTTCTTAGCATCAATTCACTTAGAACACTAGTGTAACACCTCTCTGAAATCAAAAAACTATCCCATAGGTTCCTTCCCCAACCTTGTATTCCAAATTTATTTCTTTCCTCTCTTCCTCCTTCGTATTTGAGTACCATTTATAAGCAACAATACAATGACAATATTTTTTATTTTAGGCCACTCCATAAAAGAGTTATGACTTCCTTCTAGGTGCCATTGTTATCCTATTGAAATTTCTTTCATTTGCTAAATGTCAACTAAGAATTGTACATATTTTACACTTTCAATTGTCCTTTCTAAAATAATGCATCAATTGGATGTCATGGTATGTGGTTAAATTAGCCATAAAGAGCCTTGTCACAAATTAGCCATTGATGACCCTACTTTGAATTAGGATGCCAAATATTCCATTATATGGGATAGCCACTTGGAAGGGAGTAAATGCATAGGGAATGGTAGAGGTGAAATTGGGGAAAAAGAATAGATATGGCAAGTACTTCCACATCTACATGCTAAAATTATGTGGGATGAAAAACATGGTAGCAAGGGGATATATAATGCAAGATATTCTACATATCCAGGATTAAGGTCATGCAGGATGTAGAATTTGGGATGGTTATGGGTTTCTACATCCACATGGCAAAGTGGTTTCAAAGTGTGAAGACGCATAACTTGGTGGAAAGGGACATGGTGCAGTGTCTTCCACATCTACATGGTACTTTGGTGTGTCACGAGGAATATGGTGGAAGGGGAGAATAATATAGAGCTCAAATACTTCTACATCCACATGGAAAATGCATGTTGAATGAAAAGACAATCATTTTTTGTAAAATTATTCCACGTGAAGGACTTGCAACCATTTTCTCAATATTTTAACAAGGTACCCTTTAGAGTCTTTCTCAACCTCTCTAGGGTATCTCAAACATTACTAAAGTAATTGAAATGAATCAAAGACTCAGGATCAGACATGAGGAAAGGAAAAGGGATATGCATAGAAAATATCAACAACAAACCTAAAGGGTGTCTCCATCCCAAGGGAGGAAACATCATATAGTCCTTGCTACGCTCCAAACCTCCTTGAAAAAAATGCCAAGAGACCATGATGTGGTATACTTTCTATTTTTTCCTACTCCCTACATAGGTAACACATGTTTGGTCCCTCTTTTATGTGCTTGGAAATATTTTTCCAAGTGATGAAATGATTGTGTAGAGCTATCCATGTGAATAGATTTACTTTCAAGGGGGGGGGAATATTTCATACCCCTCTCCACCACTAGGGAATATCCCTTTTTCAACCTAAGGGGCTAGGGATTTATATCTCATTTTTACCTTATATGTTCTACCCAAATGGTTTTCTCCCCTACTAGTTTGTTGGGGTTATTTGAGGGAGAGATATATTTTATGGCAATTTCGCATTCATGTTATTAGATTAGATTTGTGTAAAAAAATCGTCCAATTCTAGTTCCTCGACTACTTTCCACCCAAAATGTCATTTTGATGCAATGGTGTGGTCATATTCATAAGTTGAGACTTTTATAACCATTTGTATCAATACCTCAATCATATCTATGGGAAGAGTTGCATCTCAAATAACCTATGATATCATCTCTATCGGTGTATACTAGTTTCCCATCTCTGGGTCCCATGCCAAATTGTCTCCAATCAAGTCAAAAATCAAAATTATGGCCTTCCAAAATATAGATCCACTTATGTTTTTTTTTAGTGTGGATCTAATCTAGTATATTCTTGTCAAAGGATGGATGTGTTTTAGATGAAAACATTATTGCCACAATCCATTCTTGGTGATGAGGTGCCAACCCCCTTTTTCAATTGAAACCTTTGATGACATATGCAAATCCTTTAATACCCAACCTCGTATAGCCTTTAGGTGAGAAAAAATATCCCATTTGATGAGGGGGATGAATTTTTTCTCCTGATCACCAAACCACGGGAAGTGTATATAGAGTTTCATAATTTTCTTGATCAATGACTTGGGAATGTATTCCAGGGAGAACTAGTAGACTGCAATGGCTTCTAGGATGCTCTTAATTAGAACTAGTATACTTTCCATTGAAATCTATTTGTTACACCATATAATGACTTTCCTCTTTAACTCATATAAAATCCATTCCAATCGTAGAGGTAGTAATAATTATCCTTCAGCAAGAAACCAAGGTCTCTTATGCACTCTTTACATGTTCCAAGTGAGAAGGAAAGGATATTTTGGATCATTTTCCAGATAGAAAGGTGGACATGGAAGAATTATATGGAGGAAATTTGTAGGTTTATATCCATACCCATGGAAGAGGAGAATAGATTCAAAACCCAATCTAGACATTTTCCCTCCAAAATAGTTGCATTCCCAAAAATTAGAATGCCACCAACAAATAATATATGGGAGATATATATAGTGCATTTGTAATATTGACACCTTTTAGGGTGACCTAAATATATTCATGCTTTATATGCCTACTTAGGGCCTTAGTGTTGAGAAATAAAAGGAGAGTGGACAGGGAGAAACCCTAGCATAGGCCATCGATGGGGAGAAATAAGGGGGAGGTTAATCCATTTATCAAAATGGTGAAGGATATAGATTTGTAGTCTTCAACCTAGTTTATAAAGGCTCTATAAAATACAACTTATTTAAGGATCAATCTAAAGAAAATATAGTTAAATCTATTGAAACATTTAGTGATTTTGATCTTCATAATGAAGGCTACATGAGGCTTGTATTTTCTGGTATGAAGAGCTTCTTGGGTGACCTCTATGGAATCAAGGATATTATTATTTTCCAAGAATCTAAAATATGATATGGAAATCTGATCTAATATGATGGGTTTGAGGTGAGGAATAATGAGTTTAGAGATGATTTTGTAGACACAAGTATAGGGGGAGATAGTTTGGTAATGGTCAAAAATAGATGGACATTCTTCCTTCATATTATTTACAATGAATGTTGAATTGAAAGAAGCTCAATCTTACCTAAAGAATTTTATTTCTCAACTACAGGCAATAGGTCCTAAGATAATATGTTCTTGGAGCCAATGAAGAACTCATGAGTCCAACCATTCAACCTCGGGGCTTTCCCACTGTAAAAGAACTTTAAGACAATGATTAGTTCCTCCAAAGAAATAGGTTTCATGAGAGCATATTTTTTGGAGCCTTTATATATCTAATAGTTTCCCTTAGGGGTTTAGTGGACACCTATGTGTAGTGTTTAAAAACAACCTTTGAAATAGAGTGAAAACCTACACATTCTTCCCTAGTATTGTCCTTGTCGAGTAAAATATATGTTATCTATTTCGACATTAAATTGTCAACCTGGGGCTCGTAGGATTCAAGGCGTCAGCATTGTATGTGCAGGTATAGAGCTCTAATCTATCATAGCCTCGCCTAATCTAATGCCAATAAACTCAAATAATGAAGAGCTTTAAGAAATTCTAGAACTAAGAACTATTTGACCTAAGTAGCTTTACACAATTTAGGACTATGAACTGTTTAATCTATCTCTAAATAAGCAAATAACAAGTAATCTATTTCAAAGTTATTTCATCTATTCAATCTCTCTTTGAATAGGAAAACTACAAGTAATTTATTACTGAAGTATTTGATCTATCTACCTCTGAATGGAAAGAGCAAGTAAGCAGTTAATCTATCAAAACTATCTTGACAAGTGAACTCT
>WSFP011509369.1:0-13204 GCA_009831015.1 Picea engelmannii
AAATAGAGGGCATGCCACATACCATGTTTTGTAGATCTGGAAGTGCTTTGTAATGAAGATGTCCAAGTCTTATGTGCCACAAATCGTTGGAGCTAGTCGCATCATGAGCCAATGCATGAACTGACTATCTTGACATGACGTATAGTCCTCCACTGCGAGTTTCAATGGGTTATACTATACTTAAGTGGCTATCTTTATCCCATAGTAGTGCCTTCCTATCCTTGAAGATCACCCAATATCCCTTGTCCTCAAGGGTTGCAACTAATAGTAGATTCTTCTTGAGTCCCGAAACATATAATACTTCATCAAAATGAATTCTAGCCCTGAATTCCAATCTGAAGGAGATAGAGCCTACTCCCTCTATCTTGTAACATTTGTCATCCCCAAGCTCTATAAAATATTTTTTCTCGAAATCTGAGAGGATATCCTTGTACCTTGTCATGTGCTTTGATGCACCACTATCTACTAACCAAGTTTTTGGCCCTGTGAAAACTGAACTGGATAAGGCAAAAACCAAGTAATATTCTTTTCTATTTTCTTTCTCATTAGAATGACTTTTCTGATTTATTTTGGATTCATCATCCTCAACAATTGAGGCATGATGTTTCCCTTTCCTTGGATATTTCTTTCTAAACCAACAATCTTTATAAAAATGACCCAACTTATTACAACTAAAACATTTAATCTTAGATGTATCAATATTATTTCCTTTGAATGTACCTTTGGTGTTTGGCTTCCTCTGAGAACCTTTTTGAAACTGCCTTTCTTCTTTCCCTTGAATATTGTTTCTAAAGTTGAGTGCTCTTCTTTCGTTGTCTCGCTCCTAGTAGTTGTGTGACTCTCCTCCTGGAGGCAATCATGCCATAACCTCTCAAACCTGGGCTAAATCTCTCTCCCACTTACACTGGATAAGAAGGTCTCCCATGAAGAAGGAAGACCATAAAAAATGGCCTGCACTAAATCATCATCATCCACTGTCACCCCTGTGACCAAAAGCTGATCTCTGATCTGGGCTATCCTAGAATAGAAATATGCCACTTATTCACCTTTATCCATCTTCAAATACTTAAGCTTTTTCTTAAGTGTCCTGTTCTGACTTGGAGCTTGTTTCTCATACTGTTATAACCCCAAATTGCACCACACATGCTTACCTGGCATCAGGCCAACTCATATCCATTCATTTCCAAAACATCTGCTAAACAACTCTTTGGAAATCCTCTTGGGTCAAGGCCCACACACCCTAACCCATTACTGCACGTGTGTGCACACTGGCTGGCTCACTACAACCCGCGTGTACCTAACAAAGAACGAAAAGAGGAAAGTTGTTGACGGAACAAAAAACTATGAGTCAGTTAACTGAAACTCTCGGCCATGCATGGCCGAGGGTTCATCCAAAACCCTAGCTCCTTCTAGCCTATAAAAGAAGGGGTAGGGGTACCATTTGGAGGAGGAAAAAATATAGAGAAGAAACTCTGCCCATTTACGCAATCCATTGTCCCAACCCTTTAGCCTTTCCTCATGCCAAAGGAGATTTAACACAAAGCAGTTGGATGACAGAAGAAGAGGAGCCCAGGATCAGGATCAAGGAGCGGTGGTTGGTCTCGACTTTGATTGTAATTTGATTCATTTTTCAAGTAATAAAGAATACTTTTCCCATCCCAATGCATGAGTTATCTATGGTTTGGTTAATTTATGCTTAATTTCTAACCCTTTAGTAGAGAAGTAGCATGCATGCGTAGTTTTTATTTGTCTTGATTGCAGGTTATCTATGGAAGGAGCAACGCAAGGAAGTGGTCAAAGCGCAATGGAGGATCTACATCGAATGCCAATAAAAAGGTTAGTAGTCCTTTTCTATGTATGTATCGTGAAAGAGGGGTTTAAGTTTTGGGTTGTAGGTTAAAAAGTAATTTCTTTACAGTCAAAATATGCATGAAAGTCTGACCCTAGTTTGCTATTCCGTAGGGAATTTTTCCCAACAACAGAGTTGGTGACCATACTTGGGAAGATACTCTTTAGGGTTTTCGGATTTAGTTGAGTTTTTGGGTAGTTTAAAAGATTAGATTTTTTGTTTTTCTTTGTCTGTCTGTTTTCTGTTAGGTCTGAGCTAGCAGGGAACCTAGTTCTTTATACCAGTTTTCCCTGACTGTTGCTTGACGATAGTTGTCGGGACACACAGAGGTACACGCGGCCTACAGAAGGCCTGGACGCATGTGCCCGCACCCTATCCTCTTACAACCCGCATGTGAATGCTAGTTGTAGGGATAACAATAACGTGTAGGAGTTCAAATAACTTTAGAGGCAGTCCACCTCTTCCCTGTCAGAATTATACATTCTCAGGGGGTTTTCTGGAATCCTGGCTGGGTCTTGCTGGTTCACAGTCCTATCTCAGGTTGCTTTTTTCACCTTATTATTCCTTGCATTATTTTTTCTTTTCTGTTAGAAAAAGAATCCAAGCCTTCAGGGGACCTTGGTTGTCAATACCAGAGGCCTCTTCCTGGTCTGGACTGCCTGTTTTCATCTTTGTCTTAGAATTTATACATACACACGGCCTGTACAAGGTCAGCCCGAGTGTACATGCGTCCTGTTTCAGCTTAGCACGCGTTTGCACGCATGCTGTTTTAGTGACAGTAGCATGCTTGACAAGCTACTTTTTGTTCAAGGTGGGCCAGTCATCCCCTCCTTTGATGAGAAGTATTCCTCTCAGGTGTTTCAGTCTAGGGTTGAACAGTCAGTAGGTTAGGTCATCTTACCCTTAGCCTGCTTTTTCTCAGTTGATAGTTGAACAGAAAATATAAAAAAAAAAATGTTTTTTCTTTATGGTTTTTTGGCAAGCGTAAGACTCTTTGTTTTCTTCATTTCCATTGTGTGCCTTTACTTTGATTCTTTGCGATCTGCGCTTTAAGCCAGAATTTGTCTTTCTTGGTTTTGTGCTTGTCGGTATTTTCCCTTTGTTGCTTTATTAGCACTTAAATAAATAAATAAAAACATCTCTTTTCATTTTCTTCTTTGTTTGAAGAGTGTGTTTCTGCATCACTAGATAGGGAGAATTCTTTTGGTTCATAAGTTTTTTCAATGCATTTAGAGCATAAGTAGCTCATAGTCGAGCGAAATTCCTTTATGTTTGCTGCATAAAATCTTAGAAAAATTGAAAAGAAAAAGAAATCTTTCTTTGTGAAAAGTTGCTGAAAATTTTGCATTTAGAAAAAGTCTTTTGTTTCCAGTTTTTTTCATTCATTTTTGCTTTCGTCTTTATACACCATCAGTTTCACCTCCATACCCCTTGACGTAATAAAAAGCCTTAAAAGCAACGATAATTTAAAATCTATTAGACTTTTTGTTTGCAGGGTTCACAAACTAGTTCAGGACTAGGGCCTTGGATTAGGTTAGAGAGGAAACTCTCAAAGGACATTCAAAACCAAACATTAGAGTTTGTGATAGGGAGTGTAGAAGTCCAGTTTTGTGGAAGTTATCCGGGACCCCCCTCTAACACAGGGGATAAACACGAGGTTGTGTGCGGAAAGGTAGCGGAGATAACCCCTCCAAAGCCGGACCAATCGTAGTGGAGAACACATATCGAGGGCTTGTTTTGGGATTCTGTCGTTTACATTTTCCATGGGGCTTCATGGGTCTCGAATCCGTTCGAGGTCCTCAGTTGTTTTCCGGACCATTTTCTCTCGATACCCTTGACAGGTTTTGGGCTTGATACCCTGCTCATTGTGGTCTACCCGACTTTCGACTGTACCCGCCTGGTGACTGTTCACGTGCTGGTAACCTAGTTGCCAATATTTTTTAGGGACATACACGGGTGACTGCGGGGGTATACCGCGGTACCTATGACAGACATCGGGCCACGCTTTGCAGAGTATACCTGGAGGGTGCTTCCGTGTTCGAGTTTCACTTGCACCGGTAATTTTCTCTAGTGTTGGTTGTTGTAACTGTTCTTCCAACTAGTTTAGTGATTGCTTGTCTTATCTCTTAGGGGTTTCTTTTAGTGTGTGTTTCTTTTGTACATGTAGAATACCTTAGTGTGTCTTGGATATTCTCACAAAGTGGAGGATCTCGAGCTCCGCCAGTCATGAAGGCTTCTGGGCCTGCCGCCGGTTACACTGGAGCCACCCTCGCCGCCATTAAGGCGGAAGCTAGACCAACAAGGGTCTTTTGAAGAGATTGGGTTACAAACCTTTTTGCCCGAACAACTCCCGGAGGAATCAACCGCCACTCTTGGCTCGGTTAAAAACCCAACCACTGATACCTGGCCACCGGTTATTATACCAATCCAATTTTACGAAAGCCTGTCAGTGCCTCACACAACTATGGAAACAAACGTTGTTACTTCTTCTGGGAATTCTTCCATTCCCATCATAGTTGCTACCACAAGAGAAGCATCTCCTAACTTACCATCATCGGTCCGAGCCACCATTGTCTCGGCCGCAACTATGTCGCACAGTGGACCGATCCTGTCTATGGCGACGGCCACAACTCCCTTCACACCTAGTGCGACAGACCCTCCGTTTTCATACAGTATGCCTAGTTCGGGTAGAAGTCCTGCACTCACTTACTCCACTTTACAGACTTTGGGTCTAGGGGCAAGGAGCTCTAACGCTTCTCTGCAAGGTCAAATTGGGGGCACTCCTTTCCCTTTTAACGCTTTTCCTTACGCTGGAGGTCATATCCCTCCTTCGTCCCCTTCGCTTGGTGGTCCGCATCAGCAGTCCATCAGGCAGCCTGCACACACTAGTTTATTTGGAGCCGGGAGTCAAGGAACACTTGCGCACAGTATGCAGGTAGGTTCATCACCGTTTGTTTGGAACAGGACGTTTGGTAACAACACTTTCGCATCCACCGCTTTCTCGTCTGGGGGCACTCCCATTTTTGGACAGTCTACTCTTGCACAGGGTACTATTCTTGCGCAGGGGGCACATATAGTAGGACCTTGGAACTCAGGAAAATGATCTGTTCCCTCCTCTGGAATGTCGTTCTGGGGTAATTCTTTCCACAATCAATGGAACCCTGGACATACTACTATGCCTCTCCCATCAGGACCATCATGGGGTAATCCTTCCCCAAGTCCTTCAAACATGATGCATGCCCAACACCCTATGTCCTTTATGGGAAATAAGTTGATGATGTCTCCACAGATGCAAAATCCTTGCGCTGGTCAGGGCCATGGTTTCTACCAGAATCCAGGCCAGCAGCCAAACTTTTCCTGGCAACCTGGTGCCAGTCAAACTCCAGGACCCTTTTTCCCAGGTTATCAGCAGCAACCCAAACTACCATTCCTGGTGACGTTACACTTGCCAAATTTGACAAGGTTGTTAAATGATCTTATTTGTCACGATCTACGTTGGCCTCCTATGCCAACGAAGTTGCCTTCGGACATTCCAAAGTTCGAGGCCAAGCCTAATGAAGATCCAGGTGATCATGTGACTACCTTCCATCTTTGGTGTTCATCTAACTCATTGAAAGATGACTCCATACAATTGCGATTGTTTCAACGCACTCTTATCGGGAGTGCCGTGAAATGGTACATCGAGCTCAATCGCTCAAGATACTCTTCTTTTGGTGAACTGGCGATGGCCTTCCTTAACCATTTCCAGTTACCTGTGAGATACGACGCTGGCACAAAGTTGCTTGCCAATTTTGAACAGACAACAACGGACCATATCTCTGATCATATTCGAGAGTGGAGACGCCAGATGAGTCTAATCAAATTACCAGTCCCACCAGCATTCCTTCTTGAGTGGTTCCTTAAGTCTCTGGTCCCACAATTATCCAAAGACGTCGTGACTTCTGGAGTTTTCTCCGAAGAAGATGCCATCATGAGGGCTAAACAGTTTGAGCTCATCTATTCTCAGTCTGGTTTATTATACAACATCATGCCAGATGCACCACGATCGATACTGAATAAAACTAGACAGAGAGCTGGACCACATGCCGATGGTATTGTTTGTTCAGCACAAACCAAGCCCACTGAGCAATTGACAAAAAAATTGCAACAGTTATCTATACAACACTCAACGGTCATCCAGACCACTGTTTTGGCTGCTCCTCCTACCCAAACGTCGGAAGTACACTCTGTGCAGTTGACTAACCCGAAGGCCACCCAACAGCTTGAAGGAAAGAAAAAACAACGAAAGAAGGGTAAGGGGGATAAAAAACTCACTGATAATGCTGCGGGGACACCACAAAAAAACAGAAGGCGAGGTATCCGTGCAACTTGTGTGCGGAAGAACACCCAACCCATCTTTGTCCTCTACTTGCAGAGGCCCAAAATTTTGTCACACAGCAACATCAAGCAGTGTTGACTAATCCCTTTCAACATGGGAAAAATTTAACTCAAGCCTCTATAAGTGCCAAAGGGGGCAGCCAAGAAACCTGCCCTCCTCCAAACAATTCCTCATCCGCGAACATATATATGGTTAGGGGTGATGCTTTCATAAGGACTAGAGCACACGACTATAGTAAACCAAGCGCTTCTGAGAAGGGTAAAGAAGCTGAGCTCCCATCTCTTCCTCTACAGATTGAGAAGACGTTGGGAGAAACAATGACACACATTCCAAAGGGTGCATTTAAAAAAGCTTCTCACAACCCAAACGCAAGGGCCGCCCAGAATTACTTTGTGGTGGAGGATTTATCACAAACCCCTTGTGCGATGTCTGCTTTGGAGGTCCTCCAAAGCTGCCCTCCTCAGAGGAAAGCCTTGTTAACTGCTTTATGCTCTACTGAGACTTGTAACCCAGGTACCATCATGTTAGATACAACTAACTTAAAACCTCGTCTGCCTTACCATGTAGCGTTTCAGATAGTAGTGGCTCATCCCACGAAAACTTTTACATGGAATATCTTCCGCACGGTGGTCGACGAGGGCACCTCGACATGCGTTATGTCGTTAGCATGTTGGAAGGCCATTGGCCAGCCCGCTTTGTCTCCTTCACCTACCCTCCTCACTGCTTTCGATGGTCGTTCTTTCCGACCACATGGCATCGTTTCTTCTTTCCCTGTGCAGTTAGGAGGGAAAACCGTGTGCGTCAAAGTGGAAGTAGTCGATGCTCCCCTTGACTATAACCTCTTGTTAGGACAGAGTTGGACTTATGCTATGCAAGCTGTGGTTGCTACAGTTTTCCGAGTCTTGTTGTTTCCACATGAGGGTCGAATAGTGACCATCGATCAATTGTCCTCCTCTAGACCTGACCCAGCTTTGGGGGCATCCACGGTTCCCATGATTGATAATCCTCAACCAGTTGTCGTTAACGTAGGAGTTGGTTTGTGCCTGTCCTTGATGGGTACCTTCGATTACCCACCTCCTCATGACGATGTCAAGTTTATATCTAATCACCATAAGGTTGAGATTTTTCAAGTTTCGTTGTTCCGCACGACTTACTTTGAGGATCCTTAGATTCTTCCTTCCCCATCAGCCACGATGGATGAGACAGGGCACTTCGGCATGTTCATGCCCTTGTTAGTAGCTGAAGTAGCGTACTCTTTAGTCCAGCAAGCTTCAGCTAACCCTGATCCGACTCCCGCACATGAGTTAGATCCACTTCTAGAGCCTATTTGGGCTCAGGGTTCTCTTGCTAACATTGATTCGTTAGACTTAGTATTTCCTTCGGACGAAGCATTAATCGAAGAAATGACTAGTCCAGACAAACCTTGGGAAGATCTTCATCATAGATCATATTTCCTCCCAGAGTTAAGCCAAATTGAGGCAGGATAATTCATTGTTACCATGACGGGAGATCAACCATGTCCTATTAATCTCTTAGCTACACAGGAAATTTATGTTGAGGGGAATATGGCGACTATCGCTGAAACTATACCTATCAACATCTCCCAAAACCCTGGCATCCTGGAGAATGTCTTCGTCGGAGCGGATTTCTCCCCCGAAGAGATTCAAATTTACACGGATCTTTTCAAAGAATTCCTCGACGTTTTTGCCTGGTCTTATGAGGAAATGCTAGGTATCAATCCAAGAATAGTTGAACATGAAATCACAACGTATCCTGATGCCAAGCCTGTTTGACAAAAACTTCATCCAGACAATCCTAAGAAATCAACAGCCATCAAGATTGAGGTTGAGAAATTGCTCAAGGCAGGTTTCATTTATCCTATTCATTTGACTCAATGGGTGTTAAACCCCGTGCCGGTCAATAAAAAACAAGGCACGATTCGTGTATGTACCGATTTCCGTGATTTGAACAAGGCATGTCCAAAAGATAATTTTCCAACACCATTCATTGACCAGATCATTGATGAATGTGCCACTTGTGAAGCCTTTTCGTTCATGGATGGTTTTTCAGGATATAATCAAATCCAAATCAAACCTGAAGACCAACACAAAATGACATTCATTTGTCCGTGGGGTACATTCGCCTATCGTAAGATGCCTTTTGGCCTTAAAAATGTTGGAGCCACATTCCAGCGGGCCATGTCTTTTGCGTTTCATGACCTCAAACATATAGTCGAGGCCTATCTAGATGATTTAGCATCATGCTCTCGCAAGTGAAAGGATCATCCTACGCACCTTGGACTAATCTTCGAACGCTGTCGCTACTTCAGAATTCGCTTGAATCCCAACAAGTGCAGCTTCTGCGTAATGCTAGGACGTTTGTTAGGTTTCATCGTATCAACAACAGGGATCATGGTTGATCCTCTTAAGGTGGAGGCAATAATCCAGTTGCCCCCCCCCCACGCACAATCTTACAACTTCAAAGTCTACAAGGCAAGACGAACTTCTTACGATGCTTCATCGCCAACTATGCCAAAATCACCAAGGGATTTATGCGTTTACTGAAGAAAGATGTTCCCTTTTTCTGGGACGAAGCTGCTCAACACTCTTTCGACGCATTAAAACACGCCCTCACAACCGCACTTCTGCTACGACCACCTAACTACAACAAATATTTCTTATTATATCTGGCTACCACAGAGTCAACTATAGGCATGGTTTTAGTCCAGGAAGATGATTCATTTTCAGAATACGTGATCTATTACCTGAGTCGAGGCCTTGTAGGACCAGAACTCAATTATTCTCATATTGAAAAAATTGCGTTGGCAGTAGTTCATGCTGTTCAATGGTTCCGTCACTATGTTCTGTTTCGCAAGACCACCTTCATTGCTATCGTGAATCCATTCCAATACATGTTGACACGACGAGTTATAGGCGGACAAATCAGTAGATGGATGGTCATCCTCCAAGAATTTGACTTAGACTTCGTTTTAGCAAAGTCCAAGAAGTCATTGGTCTTCGCAGAGCTTATTTCAGAACTTCTGGTTGAGTTAGGTGACATTGTGCCTGAGGACTCGCCTATCCGGGGGGATATGTTTTTGATTGAATCTTCAGACCCCTGGTACGGAGATATACTTATCTATCTCCAGACTTTGAAGTGCCCCACCTCTACTTCTCTCGACGAGCGTCGACAGATACGCCATCAGGCTAAGAATTATCTCATACTTAATGATACATTGTATCGGAGAGGTGTAGACTGCATCTTGCGTCGATGTCTCACTCATGAGGAGGCCATCATAGTGCTCAACGATTTTCATACCGGAGCTTGTGGCAGTCATTTATCTGGGTTGGAAACAACCCAAAATATTCTACGAGCAGGTTACTTCTGGCCGACACTTATCAAAGATTGTATCGAATCGGTCAAGAAGTGCCATCCGTGCCAAGTCTTCTCTCAGAAGATGAGGGCACATCCCACTCCTATGTTTCCTGTCATCACAGTTTGTCCCTTCACTAAGTGGGGGATTGATTACACTAGATACAACCCCCTGTTAGCAAGGGGGCACCGCTATATCATCGTAGCTGTCGATTACTTCACTAAGTGGGTTGAAGCTATGCCAACGTTTAAATATGATGGAGAGACTGCAGCTCTCTTTTTATTCAACCAGATTATAGCACGGTTCGGTGTCCCGAGAGAGATTGTCACTGACCATGGAAGTCACTTTCAGAACCAAATGATGACTGAATTAACATCAAATCTTGGGTTACGGCAGGAACATTCATCACCTTACTACCCCAAGCCAATGGGTAGGTGGAAGCTGTAAACAAAACTCTTAAGACAATTCTACAACGAACTATCAACTCAGCCAAGTTAAATTGGCATTTGATGTTATACTCGACATTATGGGCTTACCGAACATCTGTTAAGACTGCAACCAGTTTCTCACCTTTCCAACTCGTTTACGGGCTGGAGGCAGTCTTTCCCATCGAATGTCAAATCCCATCTCTGAAATTGGCAGTACAGTTATTGCGAGATACTTCTCCACTTGAAGAGCGGTTAGTATACCTTGAGCAGCGTTGCGATGCGGCCCTGGCCAAGAAGGCTCATAAACATAAGATCAAGTGTCAATATGATAGGTCCCTTCGTCCTCGGATTTTTTCTGAGGGCGACCTTGTCCTGGTTTATGACCAAGACAAGGACCCCCTCTGGGTAGGAAAGTTTAAACCCATGTGGTTCAGACCCTTCATTATAAAAGAGGTATTACAAAAGGACGCTTATCGTTTGGTTGATTTTGATCACTGTGGGTAACTTTTTGTAACATATGTATAGTATTTGTACTATTACTTTTTTACGTTTCTTTTAAAAGTGTTATGGACGTGTCATTGATGTTATCTTTCGTCAATATGGCAGATGTCAAGTGAGTCCGAGGTGTTTGTTGGATGTGCGGACGGTGCTAGTCGAAACACGCGGAGGCTTGCCTCCGCAGCTTGGGTAATCTTTACACCACAAGGACATTTGTTATCTTCTGGAGGTATATGCTTAGGTGACACCACAAATAATGTCGCCGAGTATAGTGCAGTTATTGAGTTGCTTCGTGACGCCTTGTCATTGGGTATCTCTCATCTCCGGGTCTATCTCGACGCTCAACTGGTTGTGTCGCAGCAAAACATAATATACCGGGTTCATGATCCAACTTTACACCGACGATTCCTTAGGGTACGTCTCTTAGAACGCAACTTTGATTATATTACATATTTTCATGTTCCTAGGAGATTAAACCAAATTACAGATACTCTAGCTAATCAAATTTTAGATTGGCATCTTGCCCACATATAAAAGAACATGGACATAAACATGTACATACATTTTTGCACATAGAATCCATAAGACACAAAAAATATAAAAACCATATATAAACATCATAAAATACTCATAATACATAGATGGACGCAAGCGCCTCAAAGATGGGAATAGTAACGAGTCACCGGGCTTATGCCCTCAAAAAATATATACAAATAGGTGCTCATGGCACATAAAGAGTCTAAATCTGTTCAGGGCCTATGGGCCCTGTTATAATCATCAACAGTATGGGCTAAACGCCTAAACAATCAGACCCATGTCCGAGGTGCCCCCACAATAGGAGGCTGCATAGATGGCGGCAAGTCCTCTATCTCTGCCATCGGGACTATGCGAGTGAGTGCAGTGAAGTTTCTCTCAACTCGTCTAAGGACCCTCTCGGCCTCTCCGACTGGAAGGTTCCCTGCTACTGCTTCTCCCCCAGCGGCGGCAGCCGCGACCTCTGGCCGTGGACGATGCCTGTTCCGTGCATAGTCAGTAGGTTGCACTGGTCCCACATCTGCATACAACAAACGTATCCGTCAAATACTTTGGCATACAAAAAAAAATGATATATATAACAAAAAGACATAAAAATTACATATGCAAACAAAAAACTACAAAGGTGGAGACTTACCCATCTCCCCTCGCTCCTCACTAGGAGGCACGGGTATCTTTGGATCTCTAGAGAAGTCTATCCCCGCATATGGGTAGTCCTCGATAGCAGGGATCTGTCGTGACAACCAAGCAAATAAGTCATCGTCGAAGGCCTCAACGGTCCTTCCACCACCCTGTCACAACAATAACACTGCCCATCTACACATTGTAGGGAAAGAGGCTAGATGTCCTCGTACTACAACCTAAGGACTGAAACACAAAACTCTCTCAAAAAAGAACGAACACAAGATAGTCCCGATCCCAAAGTTCCTCTGTGTCCGCTGTCGAAAATCTGTCAATTGCCTCTTCATACACTCTAGCGGTGTGGTACTCCAATAAAAAATTTGTGCATTCATGCACTGGATGGCACAGTTCATCTGTGCGCGTGAAGCCTGATGCACGACGGCTGAGCCGGTAATCCGCCCAATAAGTAACAAGATAGTCTGTAGTGATAAGCTGGTAATCTTTCTCATGGGTACCTGGGAACCCGTACGTTCGATCCCAGCCTCACAGTACTTAGCTATCAACTCCGAGATCTTGCTCGGCCCCGCAGGAAAAGTCTGAAAGTTGATTGGTTCCCCTCTCTTTGAAAGGTCAGTCAGAAAGTAAATGTCCTCGGTGGTGGGCACCAATGATTTCCCCTCTAGCATAAATGTCTCTGCATCAGGATGCCAGTAATCAATCAAGGCATTCAGTAGCCTTGGTTGCACGTGCATAAACGGACATAGAAAAAATTTGAGTAAACCACATTGCATTAACACGACCACAACATTCGGATCTGCAGCAACCAACTACTGATTGCCTCATGCTCCCTCTCCCTCCACTGGACATACATCCTGCCAACACAACAAGGTAAAGGAGGGTCAATACTTCTTTTAGTTTGTTTTTCCATCAATAAGGGGGGTACACGCGGGCTGTATAGGTGACAGTCGTGTGTACATGCGTGCAGGCTTTATTATGCACGCGTGTACCTAGGGCCGACCTTTTTAAGGTCGACTCCCACCCAAAAAATAAATTAAATGCTTAAATTGAAGTATTGAATATCTAGATAAGGGAGTTTGTACTTACTTGGTCCAAGCATAAGTTCGTTTCGTCCACTGTAGCTCCCGGAATCACTATCTTTGGCAAAGGGGGTCTTTTGGCTCCAGAGTCAATTTCCAAATCAGCAATGGTGATAATGAGCTGCCAACTTCTATTTATAGACTTTTTGGCCTCTTTTTGTCAATTTTTTGGCCCCCCTTATCAGTTTATTTATACCAAAAACCATTTAGAGTGATCTAGGAGTTATATGGGAGGGATTTGATCAGGTATTGGGACAATTGTTTTTTAGTTTCAAAAAAATATTGACGGTCCATAATTTTATTTTATTTTCAAAAATCAACTTGAGCATATAGGTTAGGATACCACCCCAACTTTTGCATCTCGTTGCCTTTTTCTTATGCTATAGGATCGATCCCATCCGGTTGTGACACAGAACTGTCATATCT
>WSFP011509370.1:0-13204 GCA_009831015.1 Picea engelmannii
CGAAGAGTTTGTTGAGAAGCTGGGAGCGATTATTGTAAAACTTCACAAGAAAAGGGCCAAATGCAAAAGCCAGATGGAAAAGCAATCTGTCCCATAGGCTATTTTTAGCCTCGTGGACGTTAAAAATACTTTCATTTCATTTCCAAGTCATGCTAGCTACAATCGAAATGTCTCTATTTAGGGTCTGTTAAAAAATACACTCTTACCTACAAACTTACAATGTACACTTATACAATTTGTACCTTTTTTTTTCCACAAACATTTTCGCTTTATATTTATATAGAAATATAAATTGTTCATAACATAAAAGCATTCTCTGATAAACCCCAAAACAGTTCAGAAGAAATGCACTAGACGGTAGATACAACTACACAACAATAGATGTCAGCAAAGACCAACCTATCTTTTAACCCCAAAACAATACTGGCAGTAAACTCATATGCCTATAACCTAATAGACTTCCCGCACAAGGGAAAAACATACTAACACAAGCTAGAAAAGATCTATAAACATAAGTGGGCCTTCATGTTCCTTGACACATTGAAAATATTCAATTTTTCCAGGGCATTAGAAGTGTCTTCTTAGACAGGCTATCCGCAACAGTGTTTTCTTCTCGATACACATGTTGAAAGAAATAACATGGAAAAGTTTTATGAGTTCAGAAATTTTGTCCTTCCAACACTTCAAGGATATGACTTGTAGACGACCCTTGTTGATCAACCAATTGATAATAATCTTTGAGTCACCCTGCACAAAGAACTCCGAAATGTCAAGCCGAATAGCTAGTGTGAGAAGTGCCCATGCACCCAACAACTCTGCTCTGGTGTTGGTTCCCGAATCGCAATTGAAGTACCATTTGAAAATTATGTTCTCGTTGATTCGAATGACCCCTCCAGCTCCACTATTACGACCAGATGAACAAGCCACACCATCAAACCATCCAGCCATGCCCCTTACCTCAGCTTTCTTTGGTTTACTCCTTAACTGCTTTGTTCTTATAGTCATCTTGTATTCTCTCAAAATAGATATAGACATGATGGCCACCTTTTGAACTGATGGTTCCTTTCCAGCGATATATTCCAACAAATGAAGGTCGGGAGAGTAGGATAGCTTGTATTTTGATTTCTCCAATTCTTAAAACACTCAGGAATGGTATTACCTGACCATAGACCCGAGAAATTTAAAGTCTGTTTTTCTCTAACCCAAACAACATTGGAGAAAGGACAACCGACAAACAAATGGAACTTTGTTTCTGATTCCTTCTTACACATAGAACAATAGCTCGGGCCTACAAAACCCCTTCGTTGGAGATTATCCCATGTAAGCACTTTGTTTTCTACCACCAGCCAGGAAAACAATTTTAATTTTAGAGGGCAATCCCAGGACCAGAGCACCTTTCTCCACCCTCCAATCAAATAAGCATACTTCTTTTTTTCCACTGCCTTGATCCTGCTCGACGTGTCACCTTCGATCCATTTTAGAACATCCGGCCTCATCTGAAGTTGGATACCGCTGCTAATAATCGCTCTTCGATAAATTTCCATTCCTCTGCTAGGGCCCCAACTAATTCCAAATCCTCGCTAGTAACCTAATTGGACCCTATAATGCCAGATTGAGGTGCTCAATGACCTTGAAATAAAAAATGGACTCCTTGCTGGTTTAATGCCAAGATTAATTCTTTAGACATATGTGTCGCTTCTACCATACCAAGAATCTGGGCTTTCTCGATTACAATCGAGGTTCCCAATCTCGGATACCAAACAAACCAATGCATCAAAATGTATAATGATTTATGAAGATATTTCCATGTCTGGGATCCCGATACTCCAGATACCGGAACAGATCGTAGCCAATGCTCCACTGAGAAAGAAGATAGATATTTCGCTTTTATTACCCGGTGACAAAGGCCCTCCACCATTAGAGCCCTCCAAAGGGTGTTTGCCGCCATAGCATGGCTGAAACTAAACATATTACGTAGCCCCCATCCCCCATATCTCTTCGGACGAGCTATTTGTTGCCAACTGCACAAATGAAAGCCTTTTCTGTTTCTTTTCCCATTCGAAAGAAAGTTGTAGACGACTTGGAGAATTCTGTGGAGGACCGAAGAAGGAATGCTTGCCAAAGCCGGCCAATAGACGGGTTGGCTTTCCAACACTGCCTTGACCAAGACAAGGCGTCCTCCCAATGTCAACCACCTATTGCACCAATGATTGATTCTATTTTCATATTTGGTTAACAGCGAATTCCAATCCTCAACGTTGAACCTGTCAACGTTCAAAATATAACCCAGATACTTAAATCCATTAGCAAGATTATTAACGTCACAAGGGAAAAAATCTTTTATGGAATCCAGAACATGTTGCACTTCGAACTGATAGAAGGAGGTTTTCTGTGAATTAATCATCAAACCAGTTGCATTGCAGAAGATAGCCAAAAGCTTTTGTATCTCCATCCACTCAATAACAGAAGCATTGGTCATTATGAGAATATCGTCTACAAAAAGAAGATGGAGGATCTGTATAAGTCTAGTTACCTTGATACCTGACACCAAGCCTTCCTCTTGTCTTTTTTTAATCGTTAGACTCAAGCCTTCCATAACTAATATGAAGAGCATGGGTGATAGCAGGCACCCCTTTCTAAGACCTCTTCCCCCATTAAAGAAATCAGTGGGCTCGCCATTTATAAGGACAACATAGGTGACCGAAAAAATACATCCCATAATCCACTTGGTCGTCGGAAGACCAAAGTCACATTGTAAAAGAACAAGTCTAATGTAATCCCAACTTATGCAATCATATGCTTTCTTCAAATCAATCTTGAGGATCATAGCTTGCAACTTTTTCTCCCTAATGTTGTGAATACACTCTTGCGCAGTACCTATAGCATCAATAATTTACCTGCCTTTTAAAAAACCACACTGTTCCTCTGAGAGAGTACGGGACAAAATGGGTCTAATGTGTTTTGCTAATATCTTTGTAATGATCTTATAGCAAAGATTACATAAGGCGATCGACCAAAAGTCACCAAAGGATGCCGGTCCATTGACCTTGGGAATGAGTGCTATAAACGTCGAATTTAATGATCTGTTTACCATACCAGATAAACACGAATCTTCGACAGCCTCCAATAGGTCCTCAACGATCAAGTCAAAAAAGTGCAGGAAGAACTCCACAGTCCACCCGTCAGGACCAGGACTCTTGTCCTTGGTAAAACCCCTCAGAACCTCTAAAATTTCTTCCTTCGTACACGAATTTTCAAGCATTTGTACCTCCTCTGTAGTCAACCTTGGGTATAATTGGACCGATGTTATCTGATCCACAATCAAATTATGAGTCTTTGTAGAAGGAATTGAAATGTCTCATTGCTGCCTTAATAGCCTCCTGTCCTGTATGTACATGTTCAAATTCATCCTTGACTTTCCATAGGTGTTTTTTGTTCCTCCTAAAAGTAGCAAACCGATGAAAATATTTAGTATTCTTGTCCCTCGAAAGGATCCATGTTGCCTTGCTCTTTTGTCGCCATAATTCCTCCTCAGCCACTAACATCCTGTTTCTTTCAATCTCAAGTACTTTCAAGCGAGGAAAAGGTTCCGTAGCTGTATGATGATCTAGACTCTCTTTGGTAAGAATAACGATTTCTTGTTCTCTTTTTTTCTTAACCACAATCCACTTTTTTACTCTAGCTTTTAATTTGCATAACTTCCCCACTAGTCTGGATTGCGCCTCAACTCCCAAAGTATCCTGCTGAGCATTCCACTCTTCCCTAACAAGATCACCAAATAACTCGTCTTTCAACAATGCTAGATTAAACTTAAAAGGATAGGAAACTGAGTTAAATCCATAATCCAGCAGGTAGAGCACCGGGGCATGGTCAGAAATGAACGGAAGTTCGACCCAAGATCTAAATAACGTGAAATCATTTAGAAGCTCAACTGAAGCATATATTCTGTCTAATCTTTTTTGAATGCCATCCGCCCCAAATCTACAATTGCGTCAGGTTGGTACAACCTCGACTGGCTTAACATCCACTAAATGATGTCTTAGAAAAAGATCTCTAAAAAAGATCGCATGTGGATCAATCAAAGACGACACCCCCCAAACTTCGTTAACTCCTGTAGAAAAGTTTAAATCACCCGCAAATATTAGATTACTCAGATCTAAAAGTCTTTTTTCTTCCAAATTCTCCCAGAAAGGTCTGCGACCAGTACATGGTCCATATACGTTAATCAAGCTTATCCTTCTTTTATCAGGGATATGAATACCTGTCAATAAAATACCACCAGCACACAAATAAGGTTGAAGATCAACAATGTTGGGATTCCATGCCGCCATAAGTCCTCCTGACTTCCCCACAGAGCTCGCTGCACTATACATCAAGGTAGGACATAAATATAACATAAACTTTCTGGCTTTTTCTTCGTCAACTAGTCTCCCGGAGAAAGATTATGTCTGGTTTAGTGGTGGATAATAACTTGCGCATAGAGGGCAATTTAAGGGGACCTCCCACCCCTCTGATATTTAGGGAGAGGAGGATCATGATTTAGCCCTAGCCAGGGCTTTCATGCCTCTAAGCGCCCCCAAATCCAGAGTTGAAGTAGAAGGTTTTTCTAAACTAGACGAGCTAAGCTCTTGTTTCTTCCGAGCACTCCTAGTTTTAATAGGAGATACTTCTGAACTTAGACACCTCAACTAGGCTAGTTTCCTACCATGGTCCGATCTGTCAGATTTCAAGTCACGACCAGTGTCACAGCCCGAGTTAATATAAGCTTCTGAGCCCCAAAAGGTTTGTAAAGGAATCAGGCTGGTATTCTCCCGCAGGGACGAAATTAAGGAGTCAACCACAGAAACCAAAGACAGAGTCGAAGTAGGTAATATAGGAGAAGGTAAAGACTGAGTGTTCAAATCCAAGGTGGAAGGATCTGAAGAGGCTATAGGCACAGAGACAAAATAAACATTAATAGACTGAGGCATAGTCCGATCAACACTACAAATGGATGCTCCCTTGTATGTCGGGTCCACCACCTTCTCAGAAACAACCATCGAGACTTTATGTAACAAAATAGATTTTTCCAAGTAATCTCGTTCCCACAGAGAGAGCTTAAAAACAAGAGATGGATAATAAGTTTTAAGCTTACCAGTCAGGGAGTTCGTGGCGCCATCCAGAAACTCATCCAGTCCCACAGTCTCACAGCGACCCATCGATCCATGTTCCTCCAGGCTCTCCTCAATATGATGCATGTCCTTTGTACATGAGTCCAGATCATCATCCGCTTTAGAGAGACCATACCCAGTATGACAGTCTTTCCTTAAATGACTCATTCGCCTGCAAGTGGTACATCTGAATGGAAGACCAAGATAATCCAAACGTTGAACCATAACATGGCCTCACCATTCCAATTCTATGGAATCCATCAAACCAACATATAGGTCTACTTCTACAAGCACCCGAGCCAAACGTTTGTTTGTTGAAAGAAGACAGGGTTCATCAATCTCCAGAAAGCCACCAAGAAGATTGCCTATGGCCGTTAGCGCAGATGTGTTCCAAAGGTTTAATGGCAGACCTGGAAGTAGCACCCAAACGTGCCTGAAACTGAAGTACTCGGTTGCGGGGTCGAACTGATTCCTCCAACGTTTCAACATTAAACTTCCCTCCTTGTAGTCCCAGAACTTATTCAATATGCTCTCGGCATCCTCAGGGGTCTTAAAAATCAGACCAAACCACCCACTAGGAAGAGTCATATAAGTTAGAATATATCCTAACTGAGTATACCAAACCTCCTTCATCCAGTCCGAAAAAGAGAGTTTACACTTTGTCTTGTAAGCAAATCTACCTACCAGGGCGCAAAGTGAGAGTTGACACGTATCTTCTAGACCAACATCCATGCCAATGACAAGGCGACGTCGCGTTTTCTTAGGCTTTCAAGCTTTTATAGTGTTCCTAGGTCTATAATCCTTTAAAATCTCAGTTCCACGCGGAGTGCTCGCTGAGAAAGGATCATAAGTAGTCCAAGAGTTCACCCGAATATTACCGCTCCCATTCTTAGGAACACCTGTAACAAAACCCGTGCCACCAATATCCTTGTTTGTTTCCACAGGCAGACCACCTTCTATAGGAGTCCGATATGGCTTATGGCTAAAATCAACACTTCCTGAGTATGTTTCTTTTGGAATACTCGGAGAAGATAGCTTTGGAAGCGTCTTATCCAAGGGTAATAAAGGATCAACTAAATGCCTCTAACTAGCCTTTATTTCACAGAGTTCATCTACAGTCTTGAAAAGACCCTCCCAAACCCATTCCTCCTCCTCTGATGCGCCCAGTAAGCCACTGACCTCATACTCCATCCTATAAGCTTGCCACCTTAACAAGGCTCTGCTAGATCTGAGCCTTCAGTCAGATCACATTCTGTGTGTCCCTGCCTCCAATACACCCCGGAAACTTAGGTAATAAAAGCTAATAAAGGATACCATCTTATTACATAGGTAAGACACAAGTTGATACGAATAATTGATCCGTGGACCCCCCCAATGGTTTAATCCAAGAAGACACCTTCAAAGTGATAACCAGTCACTAAAAATGGCTAACTTCCAAACTAGAATAGCCATCCCAAGGTTCCCCCAAGAGAACAAGCTAAGAAAAACGCCAAAAATAAAAGAAACCAATACTATAAATGGTAATCCGCCATGATAGAAAGCATACCAAGAACCAAAACCTACTAAAACATGTATCCTGCCAAAAACTAATTAAGTAGACTCATCTCCAATTAGAGGATTTATGTTCAATCATGATCTTAAAACATCTTAACAATATTTTTTACACAAATAAAACATCTCAACAATAATTTTATTAATAGTTACACAAATATAACATTAATATTTATTTTTTACACAAATAAAACATCTCAACAATAATTTTATTAATAGTTACACAAATATAACATTAACATTACAATATTTTTAATAGTTACACAAATTAAATATTTCAACAATATTTTTTTGAATAGTTATACAAATAGAACATTATCATTACAAAGAAAAATAGCATTTCTATTACAATGAAAAATAACATTTTTATTAAGTTAAGAAACCACAAGACACATATATATGGGCGACACTTAGGATATACATCTTAACTTTTATTATGAATAATGTTACAACATTATGACACAAGAGTGTTTCATCATTCCCTACAATTTGTTTTACAAGAACACAAATGATCGAAAGAACACTTTTCTATCGCTACACCACTTGCATAATCCAACCTTTAAAACACCCACATATTTCCTTTTGCACATCTCATTTTTCAATTGTAACAGTGTCAATCTAGCTCCACCATACCTTGACACTAGCCAAGTCATCTAAGTCCTCCATGTAAATTGCTTGGACTTTGCCAACATCCAACTTAGCACATCAAATCTCCGTGTTCACTTCTTGTTTGATATCCTTTGATTGGATGCTTTACACAATGCTTATGTCATCTTTATATAGGTGGGAGGTGTCAAATTGTTTCCTTCTTCTAAGGTGCCTTTCACTATGCTCAATGCCCAAGGAGCTTCGAACGTGCAATCATACTTGGTGTGTGGTCAACTCCTCAGAGTCTTCCAAGGCTTGAAACACTTAGCCCCTTATGTCCACGTTCTCACAAAAACATGCATCACTGTCCAAGGCATTTCAATCCCAATTCCCTCGACGGATATATAATTGTTCCACTTGAACAATGCCAAGGCACACTTTCCATCGCTTGCACTTCATGTTCATGTTGACCCAACATCCCTCTAGTCTTGTGGGGCATGACCAATCGTTCTAGACACCACTACCTATAGATCAAGGAACCATTTCCCACAATCGTTGCTAGGTGGGTCCATGGATCAAGGGAATGTTAGTGTCTGCAATTCCAAGTCTTTGTGTAACCTCCATAAGAAGTCACTTCACAACAACACTCATTTTTTTGCTATGCTTTCTAAATTGCTCTTGGAAGTGTCTTCAATGCTTAAGCATACCTTACCATCATACAAGACAACCCAAGGCATCCTCCTCTCACTCCGCAACCTTTAGTCACAATCAACCAAGACCACCCAAGGCATCCTCCTCTCACCCCACAACCTTTAGTCACAATCAACAATAATTTCTAGTCATCGTCTGTAATATTCTTGACCCAAATTATTAATTCTTCCTATGTGAAAATGATATGAAACCATTAGAATAATTTTCTCAATGAGGAATATTATCAAACACATGGCAAACACACATAAATAGAGAAGAATAATATGGCATCTTATTATGAACGGGAACAACAATACAAATATCTCTAGTGTCTGTAAAAACAACTGCAGAACAAGACTAGGAATATATACTATTGGCTGCTAGGAAACTACATAATCTGCTACAAAACACACAAGGAAACCTGGTATGATGCCAACATAGAAACCGAGGCTCTCTAAGCCTCCCACTGCTTTTCTCCAGTATACTTCAAGATCTTCAGAAAATACCCCAAGACAAAGACTCCAAATGAACTCTCCTTTGTCTAGCTAGGGTGGGTATTGCACCATCAAAACTAAACCTGCACTGGAAGGGTTTTTCCCAAAACCCTAACAAAAACAATGGCCACAAGAGCACTCAATACATATCAAATCATAGTGCCCAAAGAGATAGGCTCCCCTTCTATTTATTCTTCTTCTCTGATTCTTCTAGATCTTCATTCTTGACCAAATCAAACCTCACTTGATTAAAATATAATTATTTATTTTATTTAATATCTCTTTAGGGTTTGATACTTTGAGTCCCCTTTTTATTTGTTCACTATAGCCTATGGGAGTCGTGTAGGCTAATGAGTCATCAATTGGGGGGGGACATTACATTCCTCCCTTCCCGAAATTGCTTGTCCTCAAGCAATTTTAGATCAGAGTGTTGTAAAATCTGTTCACCTTCCCATGTAGCATCTTCTGCAGGGAACCACTTCCATATGACCAGGTACTCTCGAATAACTCTGCTTCTTAGTCTCCATTCTCGTACATCCACAATCATTTCATATGCCAAAACCAATCATCCTTCCTCATCTAGCGGAGGAATATCTATCGAAGCGGTGACCTGTTTTCCCAATGCTTTTTTGAGTCATGACACATGGAATGTGTTGTGAATTCTGCTTCCCTTTGGTAGCTCCAACTCATATGCCACCTCTCCAACTCTCCTGATCACTATGTAGGGTCCATAAAAATGAGGTTTCAACTTCTCTGCACCACTCTTCTTTAGTGAAGATTGTCGGTAAGGCTGTAGCTTAAGAAAGACTAGGTCCCTGACCTCAAAACTGTGCTCCACCCGATGCCTATTTGCATACACCTTTTGTTGGTTCTGAGCAACATGCAAATTCTCCTTTAGGATCCTCAAGATGTCATGACTTTCCTACAACCAGTCTTTTGCCTTGGGAGCCCTGCTCTCTCCAAATACCAAATCTACAAATGATGGGGCATCATAGCCATACATCGCCATGAACAGACTCATCCCAATGGACATGTGATGAGTGGTGTTGTAACAATGTTCCCTGAGATGCAACCATTTTATCCATGCTTGTTGTTGTACTAACACATAGTTCCTCAAGTACCCTTCTACCCATTTATTCACTAGCTCATTTTATTCGTTTGTCTGGGGGTGATAGATAGTACTAGGTGTCAACTCCGTCCCAGATAACCTGAATAAATCCTGCCAAAATGTACTGAGAAACCTGTTATCCCAGTCATTGACTATGTTCCTCGAAAGACCACAGAGTTTGAACACTTCTATGAAGAAGAGACCTGTCACTTGCGATGCGCTGTATTATGAAGGAATGGCAAAAATGTGTGCATATTTGGTCAACCTATCTACCACCACATAAATACAGTCCCTGCCTTGGACTTTTGGTAACCCTGTAATGAAATCCATGGAAATGCTCTCCCATTTCCTCTCTGGAATAGGTAGTGGCTGGAGTAAACCTCCTGAGTGTGTCATTTCTGACTTGGTATGCTGACAAGTCCTGCACTCACTCATGTACCGTAGTAAATCCTCCTTGAGACCCTTCCATGAGAATCTCTCTCTCACTTGTCTACAAGTCTTCAAGTACGGTCCTAGGTGGCCGACTAAAGGGGCATCATGAACTGCCCTCAAGATCTTATCCTTGAGCATGGATTCAGGGATAAGATATATTCTCTCTTTGTAGTAGATGATATCATCCATTACTTTGTATAGTTCATCCTGGTTGGTACCTTCCATCAACTCACATGCGAATGTATTTTTGGAATATTCCACCAAGAGGGTAGACTTCCAATCCGCGGAGACCTCGGCAAGGGAAAATACTGAAGGCCTCCTGGAAAGGGAATCGACAACTACATCCTTCTTGCCCTTAACATATTCAATATCAAAGTCATAGGCTTGTAGCTTACTCACCCACTTCTGTTGTCTTTCGCTCAAATCCTTTTGCTCCATAAATTAATTCAAGTTGTTGTGGTCGGTCCTCACTACAAAATGTCCTCCCACTAGGTACTGTCAGAATTTGGTCAGTGCATGCATAATAGCCGACATCTCCTTATCATAGATGGAGTAGAGCCTTTATGGTTCCCTTAACTTCCTGCTCTCAAAATCTATGGGATGGTGATTTTGCATCAACACCTCTCTTATCCCTTCTCCGGATGCATCACACTCCAGTGAAAATGGCTAAGAGAAATTTGGAAGTGCTAGTATCAGGAAAGTGCTCATTGCCTTCTTCATTCGGTCAAACGCTCCTTGTGCTTCCTCAATCCACCTAAATGCTCCCTTTTTGGTCAGATCTATTAGTGGTGCCCCAAGTTGTAAAAACCCTTTCACAAATCGTCTGTAATAACTACATATCCCGAAGAATCCTCACAACTCTGCGATCGACCTGGGGGTAGGCCAATCTAAGATCGCCTGGATATTTTCTTGATGCACCTTCACTCTCTCAATACCTATTATGTGCCCTAAATACATGATCTCCGTCAATCCAAATTCACACTTTGCCTCCTTGGAAAAAGTGGTTGTTCCTCCATAATGCTAAGAATCTCATCCACATGCCCCAAATTTTCCCTCCACGTCCTAATGTAGATCATAAAATCATCAAAGAACACCAATAGGAACCTTCTCAACTTTTCGTTGAAGATATGGTTCATACACGACTAAAAGGTAGCTGGTGCGTTAGTCAAGCCAAAGGGCATGACCACAAACTCATAGTGACCATAGTGACATTGGAATGTTGTTTTGTGGATGTCCTCCTCTATCACCCTGATCTGGTGGTATCCTGATCGAAGATCAATCTTCGAAAAATATACTGCTCCATGTAGCTCATCTATCAGCTCGTCAATCCTTGGTATCAAGTATTTGTTCTTAATAATCTTCTTGTTTAGAGCCATGTAGTCAATGCACATTCTCCACGTTCCATCCTTCTTCTTCACCAATACTACTGAAGAAGCAAATGGACTAGAGCTAGGCTAGATGTATCCCATCTCCAATAGCTCATGTATGGCCTTTTCTATCTCATCCTTGAACTTATTTGGGTGGATCTATAGTATAGTAATCACTGGCTTGGCCCCTTCCTCTAACTCAATGACATGTTTGAATCCTCGGTTTGTTGGTCTTCCTGTTGGTAGTGGCCCGAATACCTTATCATGCTTACCCAGTAACTCATGTATGTCCGCATGGTAATGCTGACAATCCTGGGATGGCTTCTGCATTGTGACCAAACACTCCGCTATGCATGCCACATATCCATGTCTAAAGAGATCCTCCATGCATATGTTGGATACAACCTTGGGTGCCCCTGATCACATACCCCTTAGGATAACTCGTTGACCCCTAGTGTTTATGAATTCCATCCTCATCTCCTCATAATTCATTTTGATGTCTCCAAGGGAATATAACCATTGTACTCCCAATACCACATTGGTGTCTGCTAGTTCCACCACATAAAATTCATTGGTCAACGTGTAGTTTCCCAATGTCACATCCAACCCTCTAATCATCTCGGGACACGTCATGTTGTACCCATCTTCCACTACTACTTCAAAACCCTCAAATTCCTCTGTGGGAATTTGTATCTTGGTAACCAATGTTGCATCTATGAAATTATGGGTGTTCCCTCCATCAATCAACGTTGTAACTTTTTGTCCCTACATAATGCTCCTGATTCAGAAGGTATAGTACCTGGGGAATCCTGATAATGTGGCTATCGTCACCTTCTTGACCCCTTCTTGTAATGGTGCATGTTCTGGAATTTCAAGGTGTGGTGTCTCACCATTTTTCGGACCCTCATCTGGATTGTTCGAGTTCTCCTCCTCACCTTCATCTTCTTCATTAGATAGTACTTCAATATAATGGACCTTTCCCTTGCCCATACATCGATGACCTAGTTCCCGTGGATCCTTGCAACTAAAGCATAATTTATTTCTTCTAATATTTCTTCGAGTGTCTTCGTCCAACCTGTCTTTCCCTGTCCATGTCTACTGGGGAAACTTTGTCGCCTGCCCCTTCTGAGGAATGAAGGTATTTACTAGGGCCTTTTTGACCGATGTGTCTGCTATATCATGAGTTTTCTTGATGGCATCCTGTAATGTGGGTGGCCTAAAAGCCTTAGCCCAACCCTTCGAGGGTCCAATTAACCTTTCTATAAATAGCATTACTAACCTTTTTTCTAAGATATCAGTTACCTTGACAACCAAACTATGAAACTCTGTGATAAATGCCTTCGGTATACCTGTCTCTCTTAAACTGGGCCAAATCCCTGAAATGAATTTCAGGATCCTTCCTTTCGAACCTGTCCATCACCCTCTGGGTGAATTCTACATATGATGTAATGTTAGCATGTCCAAGGGTGACCAACCCATGATGCCATCATTCATGAGCCTCCCCATCCAAATGTAAGGTGACAATCTTGATTGCCTCTGCCTCGATCATTGGGTTAAGATGGAAGTAAGTGTCCATCTTCTGCACCCAAGGGCTAGTTGAACTCTTAGCTAATCCATCGAAAGAGGGAATAGTTAACCTTCCCACCCTGCACATAAGATCATAGTTTTTCTAGTACTGCACTGCTTTGTTCCATTCCCTTGGTTTGTTCCTATATTTAGCATTGTAGTAGTCTTGGAAAGAAAATGCTTCGTGGAAACTTTTCGGTGTGTCTAGGTACTCTTCATAACCCGTAAGGGGATCACTATCCTGGTCCTGTTGTTCTG
>WSFP011509375.1:0-13204 GCA_009831015.1 Picea engelmannii
GTACATAAGGGTTAATGAATGATTAATTATTAAGTGAGTCATTAATTGATTAAGTATTAAATTAATGGTTAAAAATAAAATATAATGTTAAATGGGGTTACGTATCCCATAAGGGATAACGTAACCAATACGTAAAAGGGAAATATTTAAATAAAGGATAAGACAATTAATAAGTAATAAATGAATGGATAAGGCATTAATAAAGGGATAAGGAGTAATAAAGAGTTAGGTGGAAGTAAATGTGCGGGGGGCGGTGAAGGAGGAAGAAGGGAGGTGGAGAAGGAGTATGAGGGGGAGATATTCATTCATGCATTCGACGAGAGGGGGAAGAGGGAGTTTTGGGGAGAGTTGGTTTACAGTGGGATTTACAGTGCACCGGGGCTGCAGAGGTTTTGGGCTCAGAGGGCTAGGACATCCATTGATGTCCTAGGGCTAGGCGTACTAGTCGGTAGGGTGGCTAGTTTTGGGGTGTCCAAAGGAGCAGCGTCAGGTTCAAGCGGCGGATTATTGTAAAAAGGCATTGAGAGCCTCAATGTAATAATATTTCGGAATGATCACAACCATCACATCTCTTCTCAGAGATAAGAAACCACCATTCTAAAAAGCTTGTTTTCCACTGTATTTTACAGTTTCAACTTATTTCCTTATTGAATAGAAACCAGTTTGAATGTATATCTGTTATTCTGTGTTAAGCATATTTTGATAATAATATGTATTCATTTCATTATTCTCATAAAATCTGGATCAATGGTATCAGAGCGGTCTACTCCTTTTCGCTCTTAATGCATGTCCCCAATGAGGCCAGGGTACAAAGAATTGGGTCTCGAGCTTGTTTCTCTTGAGGAAAAAATATCGTGCACGCCTAAGAGACCTCTCATGGTAGTAGAAAATAAAGACTAAGGGACATGAGATCCCTTAAAAAAATTTCTTGAGGAATCCCTCATGCAACAGAGGAACGAGATGATGGATAGTTTTTCGCAAATCCTTCGACGACTACCAACATGCGGCACATCTTCCGCAAACGGAGGTGCCACCCCCTTCAAGGTACAAATCAACTTTTATATTCCTATATTTGAAGTTCATATATATGCAGATGTTGTAAACAAATGGTTGAATCTCCTAGAAACGTATTTATCTGTCCATAACTTCTCAAATAGATAAAATATTACTTTTGCACTCCTCAAAGTCGTTCCCCATGTCAAATATTGGTGGGAAAATTTTTGTGAGCAAAAGGAAACATAAGAACCCTCATTATTTATAGTCATGGTCACCTGAGAGTCCTTTAGGGATGCTATTAAGGAACAATACTACCACATTTGAAGTTATGATGACCTGTATACAAAATGGACTATGCTGCGATAGGAAAGATACCAAGCAGTTCCCAAGTTCACAAATATCTTCCATACCTTGCACACCAAATTTGGTATCAAATATTCAGAGTGACATCTGATGCTCAAGTATCATGGTGGTATGCATAGATATACCCAGGCCAAAATGGATTTTCTGTAAATCTCATCCTTGGGCTCAACCTATCGACATGTCGTCAAAATCAAGCAAAATCTCAAACAAAAGACGCGACAATTTGGGCCTGGGAACCCCTCACAACAAAATCCAGGAAAGGGTGGCCCCTGTTGGAGCCGCCCTTGTTTTTTAGCGTGTCACAATTTTCATTTTGATGCTCGAAATCTAAATATTGTTTTATTTTTCCCTCCGAGATATTGAGGCCTCTGAAACTTTGTCACGTGAGCAACGATGATTTTTCTACTCTCGAAACAAGTCCTACTTTTCGTAAGAATGTTCCCTCTTTTTGTTCTACTTCGGGATCTCGCAGGTCGAATACTATAACTCATGAATTCACACGACCCGAGTCACGAAATGGCGAAGTCGTTTTAAATTTTCACTCAAGACAGTAACAAGGGTAAAATTTTTTAACTGATAATTAGACGTCGTTGGGGTTTCGCGCCTCGGCGTTCGCCAAACCCAAATTTTTATTTTTACATCCCCAAGAGACGAGAACACGAGGTCATTTTTGGATAACCCATGTCAAGGATTAAAGGCAAAAATCTAACCATGGTTAAAGTTGTTCTCGACATTTCGCCACTCGGTACTATCTTTTTCGAAAATTACGGCGTCTAAACCCCGACTCACGAAGTCACGAGGTAATTATAACATGATTAATTAATCACTTAATCCAAGATTATCTTCCCCTTAATTAATCCCTTGTTATTGCGATCTCGCGGTTTCGCAACTCGACATATAAATCTCCCAAAAACTTATCTTCGAAGCCCCGAGTCGCGATATGGCGAAAGTGATAATTATAAAATTAATCAAGCCTAAGATCGCGATTACCTTTTTATTAAACAAAATCACTCTTCGCATTCTCGGGCATTAAAGACTCAAGATGTTAAAGAAAAATCCCCGATATAACGAGTGGCGAGATATTGATTAACGTTGGTGAGATTGGATTAATTAAACTAAAACAATACAGATCCCACGTTTCGATGCTTGCACGATTCACGAGGAAACCTTTTCACCCCATATGCCAACTGACTTTGAAACCGCCAAAAATTATGACATTAATGAAGAAATAGGGTAAATCTATGAATATGAGATTGGATTTTTATGGCAACGATTTGTTTCTAAATGTGATTGGACAGGCTTGTTTTGAAAGGTACCGATTTTTCAAATATATGTAAGAGGTGCGTTTCATTATAAAAAATGCATTTTCATAGCACGCAGAGCTCATCACTTCTGAGTAAACTAACTTTTGTATGTATACGCAGTTCTATCGCAGAAGAGCTAAAACAAAAGCTTCATCCATGGCTCCGCGGAAAGTAGCAAAGGCGAATGTTGAGGTTGCAGAACAAGGCTCAGATAATGTCTCTGATACTTCGCCCCGAAGTATCGACTCGGTCCCTAACTGGTCATTTGTTTCAGACATTCTGCAATCAAAATTGGTGGATTATTCCGACGACTCCGATGACAACGAAAGAGATGATATAAACACCAAGTACAAAATAGTCGTCCAATCCAGAATGCACAGAGTAGCAACCAGGCCACGGTTGCTTCCATATTATGACATGGTCCGATGGGCATTAGACCATGTGGACATACTGACCAGGACTATCATGGACAAGAAGAGAGTCACCATAGGGAATTTTAGGCCTGAGCATATGCAAACCATGTATAAGCTACCCACGATGTTCGACTACACATATGGCGCTGAGTTCTTGGAGGAATTCAAGGAGAAGGAGTGCACACAGTATGATAAAACCATGTCCAGTTTGATAAAGGATTGGGTTTCATGCACCGTGAAGTTCAGAGCTGATAACCACGACATTTATTCAATCGCTTCATTGGAACCGCAGTATAAATATGTGGCCATGATGACATGCCGTTATATGGGAGAGAGGACACATCACATTTTTTCCTTGCGTGGGTGCCTCTAATGTTTCGGGTCACAGAAGGTTGTTCTTTTAATTGGGCAAAGATGCTTTCGGATAGCTTGGCCAATCAGGTCACAGAGTATCGGGAGCAGAAGGAGAGTGGGAAGGCGTCATCATTCTTCATGTCCGCATACATTATGGACACGATTTTTTCTATGACACCATTTCCATTGATGAGCTGGAGTTGGACTCCGGCCGAAGAAAAACCCATACATGTATATCATGCTAAATTATGGGAAAATAAAGAAGAAAAGTTTTCATATGAAATTTTTAACTGGGTAATGGTGCCCCTGCATGTCGCCATTTTTGGTCACACGCCACCCTGGATCTCGGACAACATAGTAACAAATCTTAGCAGCATCGCAGATTGGTATGTAGAAGCAGAATTTTCATACGTTAGAGTTTTTGGGGCTTCTGTTCCCTCACATGCACTGCCATTGTTCATTCCAGACAAGTTGGCTTGTCGCGAAGTTGCCCGACAGACGATAATTGGCGGTGTGAGTAAACAGCTTAAAGGGTACTCAAAGAAGGTATGGCCGTCTTTTCCCATTCGTTTGAATTCTTATTCTTTATTAGATTTCAGGCATGCCAAAGCTGAGGCTATAGCCCTGGAAGACCTGAATTTGGTCACCATCGAATACAAGAAGCACGATCCACAAAGGGTCGTGAGAAATCATTTAGCTAACTGCAGGCTCAAGAGATTTGAGCATGAGAATTCACCCTCGGATGACATTTTCCGAGGAGCAAGGTCCTATGAAGAAATTCTATCCCAGATTCAATCATTGGCACCCAAGGAAAGAGCCGATGTCCTGAAATTCCAGGAACACTAACGTAGTTGTCTTCCAGCTGTGTTGCGAGGTGAGGGCCCAGGTGTTTCGGAAACAAAACAAAAGGATACCGAAGGTTCTAAATATGCAACTCCCGACCAAGGAAAACACCAGGACGAGGAGGAACAAACTAAGAACCCAGAGGCAGAGAAAAAGACTCCAGACCCACCAAAGAAACAGAATTCGGAGACAGAGATAAGGACTCCAGAACCGTCGAAGAAGAAGAGTCCGGTCAATACTCCGGGAAAATCGGAGAGACCATCACATCAGTCACCCCCTTGCAGTCGACATAGGGAAACATCAGTGAGGGATGGATATTCAATGAGTATTTGAGGCCCATAAGAGTAGAATAACTCCCTCCAAATGAGTTTTTCTTCGATAAAAAGAGGAAGGCAGTATTGAAAAGAGAGTTTTATCAAGAAGGAGAGTCGACTGCAAAGAATTATAAAATAATGATTGAAGGAAAAGACAAAAAGAATGAGAAATTTGCCACTAAAATAGCAGGCACACTAGGAGCCTACACCTCGGTGAATCAATTCTCAGTCGGGCTCCTAAAGAATCAACTTAAAAGAAAAAATCGCCTGATTAAGACCCTTGAAACCAGACTGGCCACAGTAGCGGAGAATGCTAGAGATTAGGCGAGTGTGGGAATGGAGCAGGCCAGATTGGCCGACAAAAATGAAATAGAGATGCTCAAAACTAAGCTTGAGCAAGCACAACTGGTGGTCCGAGACGGTCGGATGCAAGCGAGTCAGCAGAGGGAATTGATTGAGCAGCTGCAAGCTAGGGTGGAGATCGTCGAGAACAGAATGATAGACATTGGGATGTTCAAATCCTAGGCAATCGAGATTCGGAGCAGAATCTCTTCGGTGCAACATAATTTGCTTGCCAAGGTGGGAGCGATCCGGGAAAACTGTTTGTTGATAAATCAGGTTTTCGAGAATCTATCGGCCAGAGTAAGGGATGCAGGAGCGGCTTGGGTCGCCTTCCAGGAGGTGGTAATAGCCACGGATAACAGGGTTTCGGTGGGTACTCCCAGATTCACCATTTCAAATAAAACCCGAGGGAACATTCTGTTAAAGGAATGGGAGCATAACATCACCGAAGACAAGCAGCATGCCCAAAAGATAACCAATTCCTTGGAGGAAGCCTTTAATTCTATAGACGACAAGTTGCTGGGCATTGACAGTGGAGGCAATGCCGAGGCGTTGATGCAAATGAATGTGGAACAGATCTCACTTGATCTGAAGGAAAAGGAAGAAAGAGATTCGATCGATATCTCTCAGATGACTATGGTATACATAGTCCAAGTTGATAAGTGTATGGTCAAACCTAGTGCGCAACTATGTGCCATGGACATCATCAATGGATAGATGGAAGATAGGCTGCAATAGTTATCCCGAGAATGTTACTTCTTCGAAGCCAATTGTCAGGCATAACCATCTCGATTAATATCTCAGCTGATCGAAAGATGTGTTGCCTGTACCGAGTCCGCACGACGATCAACGCCTGGCACCAAGTGAAGACAGAGAAGGAGAAATGGAGCGATTTCTCTCCTCCCTGTCATAACTGTAATTTTGTGACTATTGAGATTCTACTTGATTTGTAAAATTGTATAAATATATCACATAAAGAAATAAACAGGGCTGGAACTTTTTGTGTCGATTGTAACGAAGTTTTTTACATTTGAGAAGTTAATACAAGCAAATCTGAAGATTCTCGATTCCGTCAAGATTGTGTTACAAGTTTGTTTCTTTGTATTTCATATTCATAATTGATGTGCTTCATTATACTTTAGTACGACCACTACTATAGCGAATGAATTTTGGTTTTCTGTAATTGTTTATTGTCTTTCCTTTGCACCAGCTATCAACGGGTGTAAGACCAATCTGCATTTTCAGAATTCTACATATATTCTCTGCTACATCGGTTATTTCCTTACATTTTCCTCTTCTGTTCATTTATGAGATTCTCCCATGGTAGAAGACTTACACTATAGACAAATAAATGTTTTCTCCCACCTCACACCTTTTATTAAAATATAATACAATTACGGGAAAGAGCCTTTGATTTGCATCCCTATTTTATTCATAAAATCGTAAAATCTCTTTTATTCGACCAAATCGAGACATCACTTAATCTCTCTTTGAAGTCTTTCCTACTTTTAATATTCCTCCATGACTGTCCCTGTACCAACACAACCTAATATCGAACCCGGACTATCATACCAAACGCACATTGCTTTAAATATTTTCGACACAATTCTTAAAACTGCTACTAACCAGGTCGAATTGGAACGTTCATGGGCAGCCATTGAACAAGATATAACTATCCAGGAGCAGTTGGAAGCTAGACAACGCCAACGTAGGAATCTTCCCTAGTTTCCTTTACCAAAGTTTTATGCTTCCCTCTTCTACATCTATTACCCACTTTCGGATGCCTTGACACTGTACTTTTAAGCCTTAAGTACAGACTCAGGAACAACAGCCCCAAGACGCAGAACAAAGGATAGAGAAAATGTGGACCACCTCAATACCACCAGTCCAGGCCTTAAGCAAATAAGGACACTATAAATACAAAGAAATATATTGGGAAGTGGTGCGACTTCCATAAGAACCCCTAGCATAACATTGCTGATTGCCGCTCAAAGCAGTCGCTGGTGGCTAAGGTGAAATCCTATGAATCGGATGCGGGTTTTGAATCTGAGTCAAAACCATAAAGGGGGAGATGGATCATTGATGCAGAACCCAATGCTATATTTTCTACCACCAAGCTCCAACCTGGTGAACCAGACAAGCTAGAGGAAGGTGAGCACCTTTTTCATTCACAAATGTGGGTGAAGGGTACCTCACTACACTTCATCGTTGATAGTGGTATCCAGAAGAACCTCATCTCAATAGAGGTTGTCAAGAGACTTGCCCTGTCGACAATGACAAACCCACAACCCTACACCATCAGATGGTTACGCCAAGGAAGCGACATTCGCGTCAACCAACAATGTTGTCTGTCATATGACATCAAGCCCTTCAAAGACGAGGTATTGTGTGATGTTTTCCCTCTCGAAGTTTGTAATTTTCTTTTGGGCCAACCATATTTATGGAAACACCATGCTGTATATGAGTCTCGACTTCACAGTTTTATTATTACTTTGAAGAAGAAATTGTATAGGATACCAGAGGCAGTCCCACCTAGTGTTGTTTCCTTGATTCACTCTCAGAATGAGCGAAAATCGTAACCACACACAACACACAGGGTCTCTGTGACTGACCTATCCACACAATAGAAGCAAGTGGATAAGGTCGTGGAAGCTTACTAAGTTATCTTCTCCTAGCCTACCGGGGTACCTCTGCACTGTTAGTTCAAGCACCCCATCAATCTGACCCCTGACGCACTGCTTCCCAATGGGCTAGTCTACCACCACTCTCTGTTAGAGAATGAGGAGATCAAGTGGTATATCCAAGAACTACTCCACAAGGGTCACATCTGTCCCAACTCATCACCTTGCGGGAGCCCAATCATGATGGTATAGAATAAATATGGAACATGTCGACTCTGCATTGATTATCAGGACTTGAATAAAATCACAATCAGAAACTGATACCCAATTCCACGAATCGAAGACCTCCTTGATCATCTCACAGGGACCAAATACTTCAGTAAGATTGATTTGAAGTTTGGCTACCACCAGGTTCCGATAGAACAAACAGATGTATGGAACTCTGCCTTCAATTCAAAGGAAGGTCTTTTTGAATGGTTGGTCATGCCCTTTGACTTGAAAAATTCTCCAGCCCCTTTCATGAGGATGATGGATGATATCCTGCTACCATTCACCAATACGTTTGTTGTGGTGTATCTGGATGACATTCTCATTTACAACAAGACTTGGGCAGAACACTTGCAACATATTCAGTAGGTTCTACACACCCTATGGAAGCACAAGCTATACATGAACTTGGAAAAATGCTCCTTCGGTATGGACAGTGTCCATCACCTAGGCTACATTGTTGATCAACATGGTGTACATGTGCATCCATCCAATATCCAAGTCATCCATGACTGGCCAGCCCCAACCACACTCACTGAGCTTCAAAGCTTCTTGGGCCTTGCCAATTTCTACCACAAGTTTGTGTTGGGATTATCTCATATTACATGGGACCTCATCCAAGTAACCAGGGGTGGTGGTAAGGAGAAATTTGTGTGGGGCCGATCCCAACAACAATCATTCGATGATTTGATGAAGCTCTTGTGCTTAGCCTTGGTACTTTCACTACTAGACCTACAACAACCCTTTGCGATTGAGATAGATGCTTCAGACTATGTTGTGGGCGCAGTTCTCACTCAGGACAACCACCCCGTGGCCTAACATAGTGACACACTATCAAATTATGTCCATAAGTACCCTACTTACGACAAAGAAATGTACTCCATTGTGTAAGTTGTCACCATTGAATACATTAAATTATTTGGAAGGAGACAATCGTCCACACTGATCATAAGGCACTGCAGTTCATGTAGACACAAGGAAAATTGCAGAATGACTGCCATCAGAAGTGATCCACATGCTTGCAACAATTCCACCTCAACATTAAGTATAAAATAGGAAGCACCAATCGCGTCATTGATTGCCTTAGAAGACCACCAATCGCAACACTCACCACGGTGCTACACGCTTGCGTCCATGAGACCTATGGATGGCCCCAACTCGATGAGACATACCCATAATTTTCCACCATCTACCAAATGTTGGGCGCAAACATAGTTGTCACTAATTTCCATCTTCAGAATGGTCTGCTGTGCTGTCTAGGACATATCTTTGTTCCATCAAGAAAGTGAGCGAAGATGATCTGGGAATCCCACTACAGTCGGGTGGAAGGACACTTCGATGTTGAAAAGACAATGGAAATGTAGCAGAAACATTTCTATTGTCTGAAACTTCAACAGGAGGTCAGCAAGTATATCAGGTCATGCACTGCCTATGCTATTGCCAAACTGATCACTGACAAATAGGGCCTATACACCCCTCTTCCTACTCTTGATAGGCCATGGGAATCCATCTCGATGGACTACATGTCGGGCCTCCTATCCACCAAGCGGGGAAATGACTATGTTTTTGTGGTTGTTGATCGCTTTTCTAAGATGGTGATTTTGGCCGCCTGCAAGAAGAGCATCAAAACAGAGGCCACTACCAAGAACTTCTTTGAACAAGTCTGAGTACATTTTGGAATCCTATGAGCCATTGTCTCAGATTGAAAAAATTTATTTCTCAATGCATTTTGATCGAGCTTCTTTCCACTGCTGGAAACCAAGCTCAACAAATCCATGGCCTTCCACCCCCCAAGAAGATGGCCAAACCAAAGTCATAAATCAAATGATCTTGCATATCCCGCGCATGTATAATTCCAAGCACCCTCGCACATTAGACAAGAGTCTTCCCTATGTCCAACATAGCTACAACCGATCCTTTCATAGCTCAATTGGCCACAACCCCTTTTAGGTGGGGTTGGGATTCTAACCATTGGGTCCCATAGATGTTGCACTACCCCTTGCGGTCACCTCGACCGACTCATCTCCTGCTCCAACTGAAGCTGAAAAATCCACCTGGTTCATTCAGTGGATCCAATGCATCTGTCAATAGGTTTAGGATATCCTACAGAAGTCCAATAAAAAGTACAAGCAACGCCATGATCAACATTGGGTGCCACATAACATTTAGGTGGGAGACAAAGTTTGGTTGCGTTTGCACAAAGAATGCCTTACTAGACCCCATCAAAAGTTTTTACCACTCTATTATAGGTCGTGTTATAACCCTATAATTCATAGGATCATCTGTTGACTGGAAATTTTTCACTCTGGGTGTATAGGTTTGCAAATAATATTTCATCTCTACAAATTATTTTCAAGGGAAACAGTGCACAAAATCCACGTAATGCATGTATCCTAAGTTTTGAGAGAGAATATGACTTTACGCTCATAGAGTAAAGATAGCGCATAAATGAACGGTTGAGAAGCTGGCACTAAGATCTACAGTTCACAAGTTTTTTCGGACCCCCCCGACCGTTCTACCTTTAACGGCAGGTGGGGGTCCGGAATCGCAGATAATGTATGCGCGCATCTGGATGGCCCAAGTTTCAGCGCTTAGATCTACGGTCTATATTGGATTCCAGACCCCCTCGTCCGTTCTGCCTTTAATGGAGGGGGGGTTCGGAATGTGTGTTAAAGATCATGCCCAGATCTGCGGTCGAAAGCAAAGCACGTAGATCAACAGCTCAAGGTATTTTTCGGACCCCCTCGACTGATCTACCTTTAACAGTGCGGGGGGGTGTCTGGAATGGATTTTTTTGGCAGGCCCTGTCCCATGTGTCATCCATCCATGGAATCAGACCTCCTCCAGTCCAAACCACTTACTGCTTACCACCCTTCCAACTTACTACCATACCGCTCCTGCATCGTGACGTCAGCCTCCATTATCCCGCCATCTCACCCGTCCATGAATAAACAGACTTAGGATAAAAATATTAAGTTAATAATGCTAATAATAAAATTTAATATAGTTAGTTTAATAAACTGGATTAGTTAATAATTAGTTGGTTAATTAATAATAAATCAATTGTTAATTAATTAATTAATTAATGATTAATAATATAGTTAGGTTAGTAACTAGGTTAGTTTTAGATTAAATAAAACAAATTAATAAAATAATACAAACAAAACAAATCATAAAACATTAAAAGTTAAATTAAAAAGAATAAAAAATAAAATAATATTAAAACAAAACAAACATTAACTAAAACAAAACAAATATTAAAAAACACACAAAACAAATTAAATATACAAAACAAAACATAATAAAACAAAAACATATAAAACAAGAAAACATAAACTAAATAAAAAATTAAACATACAAAATTCAAAACAAAAACTAGAACCTTATCCTAAGTCTACCCGCCCTTAAATTCATTACATCAAACCCCATGTATACCTCACGCCACATAAATTGAAATCAACGGTTATAATAAATTCCGGACCCCCCCTCACTATCCGAAACTTAACGAGAGGGGGGTCCGGAATAATGGTTTCCCAATACCACCCCCATCAACGTGTCAGCCCCACAATCCAGTGGACCCCCCCCCCCCAAAACCGCTTACCACCTCAGGGGGGTCCGAAATACCACCAATCGCGAAAAAAAACCACTTTTTCATATTTTTGCCTTTTTTTGCCTGTTTCACCATGTCTTCTTTAAAAACGGATTATGGGAAAATGAAGATGGATTTTAAAAATCCGAGAGAGGTTTTTTCTCATCACAGGCGGAATAAAAAAAACCTCTCTCAATTTTTGTAACAACACTACGAGTAGGGAGAATCGAAGACATCTTCAAGGCCCTTTTTTCCAGATTTCCACTTTTCTGTTACAGTTCCAATCTTGCAGAAGCTGTTACGGCCATATGGGGACGAATTTGGAGAAACCAAAAGAGGTTTTTGTCCAGAACATGTCCATATACAATAAAATCCTTCAGTGTTTTCCCAGGTGTCATTGATGAAGAGAAACACACGTCTGTTCGGACCCATTTTTAGAAGAAAACCGGTCCGTCTTTCATGGCAGACAGTTCCAAATTTTGTGGGATTTGTGGCTATTTTTGGCCGGGGCGGTTAAAACCAACTGAGAAACTTGTTGGGGGATATCCCCTATTTATTCAGAGATGATTTTTAATGTAAGGGTTGTTGATCAGTCGAGGGACCATGATTTAAAAATCTTGTATCAGAGCTCGCAGAGCCATCTGTATTTTTCATCAATTCAATAATACAGTCACATCGGTTAGATGATTCTTGTGTCAAGTATATTGGTGAAGTGATCCTCCAGTAAATTGTTTTCTCTGTTTCCATATGTTTTCTTTCCTTATTATACGACAAAAGTTTATGAGTGGAATTTTTTGTAAGATACGCTCTGTTTTTGGCTGCGGATAATATTAATGTTTTCTTCTGATATTCAGTGGCAGAATTCTTCATTGCTCTGTTTCTAAATTGATCTTTTATTTTTCCTCCCCTTTCATTTCATTTAATTTTACCAGATCCAGTAATTTTCCTACCTTGCCCTGTAAAGCTGTCTGTAGGATTTGTTTTTGATTAAATCTCAGTTTGTGACTCCATTGCCCATGGTTCCTTTTTTCCCTGCTCCTACCAGAAAATCCATAAACAAACCCATGTTCTTCATAGCTAGCCTAATATTCTCTTCAAACAAATTTATATTAGACAGAGAGATCCCTCTCTGAGTCTTGGAGGGCTAGATCCAAGACTTGAAGTGGTTTTGATGTTTCCTCTGTGACTGCCATCACAACCTTGGGAAAATTACAGAGTGCTAACAGGTCGTACACCATAAACAAGGTTGTGGGTGATAATGATTTTGAGCTCAACATTCCTCCTTTCCTTGGCTTGCACCCAGTGTTCAACGTGGATCTCCTTCGACCTTATTTCTCACCATTATTGGACACCTCAGAGATAATAGAATAGATCACACCAACATATATCAACCCCGACTGCATACAAAAGGAATCCAATGATCAGATTGTGGAAAAATATCTCAAGTTCACTCGCCAGCAAAAGGATCTAACTTTATCGAGTTGTCAAAGTAGGGCAACTCCTGCACCAAGGAAAGTCGCTCACCTGGGGCCAAATTCAGCATAAATTTTCTCATCTAATGGGGGAAATCAACACAATAGAGACCATTTATTCCTAAGGGGGGAGGATTGATCCATATGTATGTCAGTGGCCTCTCACCTATTCCAAGTGGATCGTTTTGACAGTTTTTCAGTTCGACAATTTTTTCCTAGTTTTCGGGTCCCTGACTTCCAGGTCCATTTTTGAGGCACTAAACAACGTTTTTAGAGCTAGCCACAAACAAGATTGATAGGGATCACCACATGAAACATGTGTAGTC
>WSFP011509378.1:0-13204 GCA_009831015.1 Picea engelmannii
AAAAATGAAATTGCAACTGAAAACCAAAACCAGAGAAATGCCCCAAGCATAACTAAACTTCAGAGGTTGCGGACTCCTACAAACATTGAGAATTTGGTTTCGAAAATGACACCAGCATTTCCAAAATTGAATCTACTTTCAATCCGTATAATTTGTTTTCATTTTCTTTATTTTTATCTAATTTTATTTAATTTTTAAAAAAACTCACTACATAATATTTTCAGCAGACATTATGATTCGATGAAATGAAATATCGGTATCTCAAAAAATATACAGTGAAAAATTTTGAAAAAAATATATTCATAATCCTTAAACAGTTCTTTTCAAAAGGGTATATTTAAATTTTAGTTTTAAGTAAAAATTAAGATAGATACAAGGTGTAGAAAAACACGTATTTAAACTCTGCAACATTTTCAGCTTGGTCAACATCAAAAAATTCTAGAAATTATAATATGTAGATTGTTGCAGTATATTTTGTTTATTCAAAACATAAGTTTAATAATATATACATTGTTGTAGAAATAAGTAACTCATTATCATTCATTTCATGTTTAAGAAACATACTGTTAAACAATTGTCAAATTGACATATCAAATCGTGATAAAAAAAAATTGAAAAATAGTCATTGGAAAGCTAACACAATTCTTCACAAGTTTTGTTTTTACTGCAAAGTGAAATTCTAAATAAATAAAAAATACTTTTATATGTCGGAAGTTGAATAACTTGTGAAAATACAGTTTTTTTTCTCATAAAACAAGCAAAAGTGTAACCCACCTTCATGATTTCACCTACTATATATGGTGTATATTTAAACTTGATTACATAGATAGGGTGAAAATGAAAATAGGAAATAAATGAATAGATTTCAAGGGAATAGTTTGCGAAAAGTGGAAATAATGAAGGAAAAATGATCCTATGTAACAATCCTTTTGTTTTTCATTCTTTTACTTCACCCAAAATTCAAATCATTGTGAGCTACCATATGCATAATCCTTTTCTTTAAACAATTCTATATTCAGGATAAATCTTTTAATCAAAATTGAACTATAGAATAATGTCCCACGATACCTAAATTCATCTTGAATTAGACTAATCTCCAACCAATTGACATTGTTAATTATTGAATAGAATACACCAATATTTCATTCACATGTAACTTAAACATAGCCAAACATTATCTTAGTGATGAAATAGGTTGAATGAATGAAACAAGAAAAGCCATGGCTCAGCCGATAGAGACATCAAGTATTTGAATATGAAAGCCCAAGTTCAAAATTGTAGCTTATAGTTACACAAGTGGATTTCGAAACCCATTTTCAAAATTATCATACTCAGGTTTGAACTACGATGAAACCAAATGACAATATTTCCTTCTTTTTTAAAAAGAATATATCAGTCCAAATGAAATGACGAATTTTCCAATGAAAACCCATACTATCACTTTCAACCAAAATATCAATCAGGTCATCAACAATCATAAGAAGAACCACATCTTGACTAGTGAATGTTGAATGATGTTGTCATTGATGTCAAAGTCAGTCATTGGTGATCAGCATGAAGCCTATGGGCTTACTTGAAGGAGTCTCCAAAGTGGTCCCCTTATGTCGTAGCTTCAAGCATGGCCCTCATGGGAAGATGCTTTGAAGAAGCCCTAAAACTAAGTGAGGAATCTTGTAATGTCAAGTGAATAAGCCTACATATGTCCAAGATAAATATTGCAAGATGGAGATTGTTGAAAGTATTATTTGTGATCAATTTGGATACCCTATATTTGAGGGAATTTTTACCCTACATAACTAACTCAAATGGAATCACAAGTTACATGGTTAGAAATATTGTTTTGAAACCTTTCCAATGGTATATGGAAGTTCCTCCAACTCCCTAGGAATGAGGAGATATGAATTTTTTCGTCCAACAACCTAGACAGAAAATTGAGGACAGTTCAACCAGGTCGGCCCATAAACTAAAAATAGGGACATAACTACTATAAATACAGGATGGATTTTCGTATTTTTAGTGTATCTAAGCTTGTGATCTCTTAGCACAAGTTTGGTAGCAAAGTAACTGGGAGAATAAGGATCTCTTATGAAGGATATTTTCTAGTCTTATGGTGATGTTTTGATCATTGTTATGCGTTCATTGTAGTATGGAGGGTTGATTCTTTGCACCGGATTCTATGTGGTTGTTGGGGTTTAAGTGTGGACCCATGTGTACCTAGGATCTCTATGTGGACCTAATTCGATGATGATGTATCAATGATAGTGACAGAGACAGTGATAATGACAGTGACAGTCTATGTGGATTTAGTTTTTATATGGACCTAGTTTGATGACAATGATGTATCAATTGTAAATGTGTTGAACCTGCACATAATAGATATAGTTGGGAATTGACATACACAGTTGCAGAGAAAATATGAGAAAAGAGAAGAAGGAGAGAAAGAATGGAAGAATTATCATTAATGAAATGAATGAATGATAATTTACACATGATATACTCTGTATAACTCAACTAATGTGCACTGAAGGAGAAGCCAATGTGCCCTAGTGGTGGTCTAGAGTGATATGGACACACACCAGTAGTTATAGGAGTAAACTTCCACCTGGTCTGGTCTCTCAGGTAGTTACAGGAGTGAACTGCCACCTAGTCTGAGTTAACTGGTGTCTCTGTCTTCAGTTAACTGACTAAAACAGAGTGAAGTGAGGAGGATATCAGGGAATCATGAGTAATGTGTTAGTCTGGTGATGATTCCAAGGACAATGTGCATTAGTTGGTGATGATCCCAATGTTTCATGTTGATAATCCCAATGTGTCATCTAGACTCCACTCAACTGATCAAACTGAAGTGAAAACTAAAGAGAATATTCTCTTGGAGGAATATTCTCCCTAAACTTTAGGAGACTGGATAATGACTAATAAACATAGGAAAAAATTAGGAAAAATAAATCCTAGGTGTGTGTGAAGTACTCCAACACCCCTCCTGAACATCACTATGATGAAAATAAACAATGGGTCCCAGAAACGAGGCCATGTTAGGTACCCAAATACAAATGATACACTGAAATAAATGAGGAAAGAAGGAAAACCTCATGGGAAAAAACCCCCCTCAAAGTACAATGTATGTAAAAAGAAGAACTAACAGTTGCTAGGAAACTATGTCCTTCACTCCAAGACGACTGCAATGAGAATGGAACTTCTACTCAGTGAAGGTCTTGGTGAAGATGTTTGCAGTTTGTTCTGATGAAGGGAAGAACTGATGGTCGATGATCCCCTCAGTTACTAAGTATCAGATGTAGTGCATGTGGATCTCGATGTGCTTCGCCCACTACCTCTAAATAGGATCTCTAAATAACTTCACAGTGCTCTGGTTTTCACACCAGATGGCGATCGATCGATGAAACTTAATGCCCAAATCAGTGAGAAAATGTTGTAGCCACATAGCCTGAATGGTTATGTTAACTAACCCTCTATACTCTGACTCGGCTGAAGATAGAGAAATAACAGCTTGCTTCTTGCTCGACCAACAGATAGGCCCAGAACCAAGACTGAGTGAGTAACCAGATGTGGACTTGTGATCAATGTTATCGCCAACCAAGTCAGAATCAATGAACCTGATGAGGTCCAATGTAGATTATGTTGAATAGTGAATCCCAAAGGTAATGGTGCCTTGTATGTATCAAAGGATACGCTTTGTAGCCTTCCATTGTAGCTCATGCAGCTCCTTTATGAACCTGGAGACTTCTCCAACTGCATAGGAGAGGTCTGGTCTGGAGTGTGTGAGATACAAGAAGCTCCCCACTAGTTGTTTGTATAGTGTGTTGTCAACCAGTGGAGTTTCCTCGCCATTCTCAAGTCTGACTCCTAATAGGAAAGGATTCGAGGCAAACTTGCACTCTATCATGTGAAATCTCTCAAGGAGATCTCATGCATACTTGTCTTGAGATAGTTTGATGCATGATGCATCCCGAATGATCTCAAGTCCAAGGAAGAAATGTAGTGGACCCATGTCCATCATCAAGAACCTGTCATGCAGAATTCAATTGACTGCAGCAATCATTGAATTCAAGCAATCGGTGATCAGCAAATCATCAACATACAGAACTAGGAGTAGAAGTGAATCAGTCATCCTAAGCATGTACACATTCGGGCTCTAACTTACAACGTACAAAGTTTTGTGACAGCAAGTAGGAGTCCATCTTGGCATACCATGCCCTTGGAGCCTACTTGAGGCCATAAAGAGACTTCTTCAGTTGATGGACCAAAGATGAATCCTACATAAATCCCGGGGCTGCTCCATATAGATCTCCTCAGAGAGATCATCATGAGCAAATGCATTCTTCACATCCATCTAATGGACTTCCCACCCCTTGGTTGCCTCAATGGAAAGTGTCAAACGTATGGAATCCATCTTCGCTACTAGAGAGAAGGTCTCATCATAGTCAATGTCATGCACCTATTGAAAGCCTTTGGCAACTAGCTTGGATTTGTATCTGCTAACATGTTCATCTGTTGCACTCTTGATCCTGTAGAGCCATCTACACCTAACAAGTTTCCTTCCTGAAGGAAGGGGAACTAGATCCCAAGTCTAGTTCTTGAGGAGGGAGTTGTACTCCTCCTATATGGTGGATTCCCAAAAGGGATTTCCAGCAGCCTCTCCATAAGACTGTGGATCTAAAGAATGAACCAAAAAAATATGCATGGGTAGCATCGATTCAGTGGCAATGAGTGCAAGAGGAGGCTCCTTGAAATCAAATCAAGTCCTCCTAGTATCAGCTAGATCCCCAACAAGATCACATGCATCCTGAAGAGTAGTCTTGGCCCACTTCTGAAGAGTAGTCTTGGCCCACTTGGGCCTCTTCTCTGGCTTTACAACTGCATCTGGATTCTCTGACTCTGCATTTGACTATACTGACTCTGAATCTGAATCATCTGAGTGCTCTGAATCAGAACTCTGATCTGAAGAAGAATCGGCATGTGCATGCTCATCATCTCAGACAGGTAGAAGAATGAAGGTGTTTGCATGTGTTTGTTGAGGTACATGCGAGACACTTTCCTCGAATTGGACACTACGCTCAATGATGAGTCGGTATAAGGAAAGATCAATAAACCTATATCCTTTCACATCGTTGGGGTATCCAACAAAAATACACTCAGTGCTATGTGGATCAAGTGCCTTCCTCTTTTCAGAGGGAATCTGGGTCAATGCACGTGAACCAAAAATGAAAAAGTGGGTCACTTATGGTTTGAGGCCATTCCAAGCCTCATAGGGGGTCTTATCCTTGACATATCTATGGGGAAATCTGTTTTGGATTTAGGTTGCACAATTAAGTGCTTCAGCCCATAATCTCTATGGAAGTGACTTTGCCTATAGCATGCAAGATGCCATCTCTTTTTGAGATCTATTTTTCTGCAACAACTTCATTTTGTTGCAGAGTATAGGGAACTTTGTGTTGCAACTAAATCCTTGCCTCATGACAAAGATTATATATCTCATGGTTGACATGCTCTCCCCCATTATCTGTTCGGATGACTTTGATTTTCTTTCTTAACTATGTCTCAACAAGGGCTTTGAAATATTTGAGGTGTTGAAAGACCTCTATTTTTTTCCTGAGAAGGAAAATCTATGTGAAGCATGAGAAATCATCAACAAAAATGAGCAGATACATTGCTTTACTAATTGATGGATGTGGAAAAAGGCCCATGAGGTCATTATGGATTATATCTAAAGGAAAGGAATCCCTCTGAGTCTTTCCTTTGTCAAATTTATCTTGAGGGTGTTTTTCAAGAATACATCCCTCACAAATTCCATTGGAGAAGTGGATGTCATGTAGACCATCAACCATTCCCTGCTTGCTAATTTGTTGCATATATCTGAAATTTAAATGCCTGAACCTTTTGTGCCATATCCTACTGCTTTCATCATCATGGGTAAGCAGTAAATGCAGAATCTGGTTCAATAAATTCAAAAAAATTGTAGAGTCTAAATTGATGATTTACCTCACCGGTAGAAACCCTAGAATTGGTTTGCATGTCATAGATATCCATTGCATCAGGTGTGAATATGAATCTCTTGTTGGTGCCATAGTTTTTCATCTGATAGATGGAGAGAAGATTGATTGAAATTTTGGGAGCATGCAGCACATTCTCGAAGCTTTCATTTGTGAGTTCAATCCTTCCTTTGTTGGTGACCTCAACTGGAGAGTTGTCCCCCATCAGAATATGAGGACCTTTGCATGCATCCAATGAATAATAGATTTCTTTTGTAGCAGCCATGTGGTGTGTGTTATCCCCGATTTCTAGGGATAACTAGGAGATCATGTCTCGAGGCCCACAGGTCCTAGACATGGAGTACCGAGAGCAGGATTGACCTGAGCATGGCCCTGGAGGGCCCACCCTTCTTATTCTTCACCAGATTTATCCTATCAGCAGCAACAACATCCATCACCATCGGATTGGACTTGCATCAGAGAAGACTCTTGCTCCATGAGGTAATTGGTCCAGGTATCATGGTATGTGTCATGTTTGATCATTATAACTTTCTTATATATGCATCAGGTTCCTTACATTTCTAATGACTACTTGGATCTTACACTAACCCACTTGACCATTGTTGGGGGGATTAACGGGGTGCCCTAGCAAGCTTGTGTCCATGGGTTTTGGTTAGCCACCAGGGGGGATTTGAAGAGCCATCGTCCGCTCCCACCATACTACCACTTTACATCTTATCTCCCATACATCCATCCCATTCCCCTAGTCCGAGCATTAGGATGACCTTTGACGGGTTACACTTTGTCCTGTGGGAAGAAGGGGCTAAAGGCCCAAGGGGTAAAAGTAGCTGGTAAAAGATAAAATCCATAGGAAATAGAACCTAGAGATGCTTTGCCCAGGGATCCCCGAGAAGGCAATAAAAGGCCTCTCAATAAGAAACAAAAGGGACCCGAAGAAAATAACAAAACAAGACCTAACCAAGAGGATGGGAGGTCTCATCACGAGCCGGCCCATTATGTTCACAGGTATCTAGCGATGTGACATTGCTATTATCTGGTTACCACGCCAGGGAAATGACCTTTGGTTTCATGGCCAAGGGAGAGGGGGTCTCATCACGAGCTAGCCTTATCATTTCCATGAAAATACCAGTGGGTAACACTGTCATCTTTGGTCACCACACCAAGGCAGTGTCCTCTGGTCAGACCTTGAAGTAAAAAGAAAGAAAAAGCAATAAATAAAGAATAAAGGAAATAAAGGGGCTTGGAAAAAGTGCATCCATGACGGGTATAGTTCACCTCCTACAAAGGCACCCACGGACAATACTTACCCCTGGTCTTCACTATGACTAGACATCCTCAAACCATATCACTTCATGTACATGGCTTGAATAATATTATGTGGAAACTTTCTTCTTCTTATGGATACTGGCCCAATAGGTTGTTCTGTTTATTTCTTCGACTTTGTATAGTAGATCAGTGTAATGTCTTTGAGCTATTAGATGATATGCTAGGGGTTTTATGCATGTATTTGATAAATTTAATGATGAGATATGATTGACATTGCTATGATCCCAAGGAATGATGAGCCCATGGAGGGCGAAGTTTTTGATGTGCAGGACCATACCTGACAGACAGGTACCAATGGACCGGTACACATGGGGATATGATTAGCTCGGACCTCCATGTGGCTGAAGAGCCCATCATATGGTTTCTAGGATGGCAGAGATAGGAAAATGTTGTGATGATCTTTTGCATAGAAGAGAGAAGGAGGTTCCACCCATGACACTTTGGCAGAGCCTGGCCTAGGGGGAATCACCCAATGTAGATGGAACGTTTACCTTTGATGGACAGGACGTCACCCAGCAAAACAGGGTGTTATCCTGAGCGTGTGGCAGCTTGGACGAGACCTAGAAGGGCCAGCATCTGGCTTATGGATGCTGAATTTGCCCAAAAAGGGGCCAACGTCTCCCTCGGAAGGGCTTGACGTCCCAACTTTTGCTCATATTGTGATATTTTTCTAGCAATTAATGTAAAAACAGTGTAAATTTTGTAGTCAGCCTTGTCATCTGTTTTAATGACCTAAATTTTAATTGAAAGGTCATGGATTGGTATAAATAGAGGATGTTTTTCCTCATTTTGAACATAACATAACTCACTCTCTTGTGAGAGACTATCTTTTAGCTTTTGGCTTGGTACTTTTGGTTTTGGAAGTGAGGTGCAACTCTTATTGGAGGATTTCTCTTGGAATTTATGGTGTTTCTCTCATGGAAGGTTTACAACTAAGGTTTGATTATGCATTCTTCATGATATGTAAGTGAATTTTTCATGCAAAACTTCTTAGGTGAATGGTTGTAGGCTTAATTTCTTACATTTGCTATTATATTGTTGAATCTTGAAACCCTAGATAGAAAGAACACTAGTAGGTCATTGCTATATGTCCCCATGCTTGAGAAATAATTTTAGCCATTGATAAAGGAAGATATATCCTAGTCGTTGCTACACTTATCTCCCTTTTTCTGAGTTAGCATTAAAGTATAGGTTGAAAAGAGGAGACGTCTTAGGCCTAGTTAAATCTACACCTAGGGTTTTAACCTTCTAGGGTTTGAAAAGCCTTGCCCCTGCATCACTTTTCTCCCTTAGATCTGTACCTTGAAGCTAGCCATTTTGCCAAGTTTATTTAGAGAAAGAGGAAGGAGCATGAGGCCTTGCTTAAGCAACACCAGAATGAGCCTCCTTCCCTTAGGGTTTTGATTACAGGGCCCTGCCATTGCAGCACTTTGGAACCCTACTCTCTAGTCTCTAAGTGTAAGTCCTCCTGAGATCCTTTGCCCTTACTTTGACTCCATTTACCCTAAGGCACTGATATTCTTTCCAACATTGAGCTTGTAGTGTGTAAAATCATCTTTCAAACTTTCAAATTCTGAAACCCTAACGCCACTAACTAGGTCTGACGTCATACCTGACGCAACAAGCCTTCTAACTCAGCAATTAATGATGACATCAAGCATTTATTGAGCTATTGTTGATAGAAAATACTGTTGGCTTGGTCATTGTTGTAGACATTGATGAATTGGTGATCTTGCATAGGCTATTTGACAAAACGTTGACCTCTTTGTCTATTATATTGCTTGTTAAATTGAAATCAGATAATCAAGAAGTACTAACCTTTTGAATTATAACCTGCAAATATACATATAGCGTTGTTATTTTCTTGTTCCGAGAAGGTGTTCTCAACAAGGACTTCACTTCTTTATTGGCTGATTAGTCGGATTATTTGATACTGGTGATAACCTGCGAGGTGGGATAACCTTAACCTTTGACCTTTTACCCTTTGCCTCTTCAAACCCCAGCTTACCGGGGACATCTCCCCTGGGATAACCTCACTAAACAGAAAGAGCCCCCCATCGAGGTGACAGCGGGTGGGGAAGGTTCTTGTTACGCCAGTTTGACCCTTATCCTTTAGCCTTTTGACTTAAACTACAAACTGCGCGATAACAGTGTGATTGTAATACCCCAAGGCTAAGCCCCTGCTGAATTGTAATGATGTTTAATGAAGTTTATATGTTAGTGAGCCAAGTATTTATAAGTTGGGAGGCTTATATGTTTATTTGGCTGGAGAGCCTAGATTCTAAGGCCAGAGAACCTATTTTTGTATATGTAATTATGTAGATCATTAATAAAAATACATCTTTGCGTGTAGACCAACCATGAAGAAAGATTTATGGGGGACTAAGCTCCACTAGGAAGGGAAAGGGAAGGGGGCTGAGAGGATAGGAAAAAGGGGCTAAGCTTGAGGGCTTAACCCAAGGGAATATTATAATGTATTTCCTATATTACTAGATTTTGGGAAATAAACCTTGTTATCCTAAGTTCCTTTGGGGGAGAGGAACAAATTCCAAATGGAGAGGAATGAGCTCCTAGAGAGCCAAGTGTAATCCAAGACGCATGCAAATTTATGTGGAAAATTCCATCGTTCTAGGGGTTCGCTACCCAATCTTTCCATATTTCCTCACAAGTCCACTCTCACCATTCTAACCATTCTTTCCATCCCTTGCCCATTCACTCACGCATTGAGAAAGAATGCAGTCAGTCCATTTTCACCATTGTTGAACCCTCGGACATCGTGAACCTCTGTAATTTGTTGAGTCGTCCCTTTCCTTAGCTGTTTTTTCTATTGTGGTTTGAAGAGGCGGGTTGTCAGGACCGTGGTTGAAGAATGTTGTCAATCCTATGAACAACTCTCTCCAAGTGAGAGAGATTGTTGGGGAAGTGATCTCTCCTAGTGGGAGCCCAGCAGTAGCTACAGAGCTCTGAGAATTCTTGATCCGGCCTGTTTTTAAAGCCTTGGAAGGAAAGTGGAACAGTCGATGGACTGTGGAACAGTGAAGGTGTATATTCTCAGGGTGGGACATGCATGTGGAGAATGAGAGTCTGTGAGTAGTGGACGTAAGTAGGCTCCTTGGGGGAAATGCTTCATGTTGCATTGTGTAGCTTTCCGTAGTCTCAGCCTAGCCTAGGATTCCTTTACCCTGGGTGGAGTTTAGTCCTAGCTCGGGGGTGACCCACTGTTGATATATTGGAGCAGCATGGTCTAAGGCTGGGAGGTTCGTGGAAGGTCTGCACACAATCGGTGGTCTTCTCATAAAAATATAAGTATCAAATCTATGTTAATTTTACATGTTATGTTTAAATGTTGTGTTTAGTTACATGTCTGAAGTTTATCGTAATTGCCTCTATATATTGCATGTATGTGTTTATTGTCTCTTCCACATGAACATGTGTATGAACAGAATGTATATCTATGTTTAAATTTGCATTATATATATCAAAGCATGATAGTTTCAAGTGGTGTGTCCCTGCCCGCAGGGGTGTAGACCGATTGGCAAGTGTTGTGTAAATGGAAGGAAATGTGTAAAAGAGGTCTCAAGTTCGATTCTCACCCTGATTTACTTGTGCTCCATTCTTGCGGGCTGCGTGGAGCACCTGGGGTTATAGTGGTAGCATACAGGTATCGACCCCGTGTCACGCGAGTACAAGAACCGTGAGTTATCGATTCCCCTAATACAAAAAAAACAAAAAAAGTGGTGTGTCCCCGGCCAAGGTGGTCGAGGGACGTTACAATTTGGTATTGTTATCCCCGATTTCTAGGGATAACTAGGAGATCATGTCTCGAGGCCCATAGGTCCTAGACATGGAGTACCGAGAGCAGAATTGACCTGAGCATGGCCCGGGAGGGCCCATCCTTCTTCTTCTTCATCAGACTTGTCCTGTTAGCAGCAGCATCCATCACCTTCGGCTTGGACTTGCATCGGAGAAGACTCTTTCTCCATGAGGTAATTGGTCCAGGTATCATGGTATGTGTCATGTTTGATCATTATAACTTTCAGATATATGCATCAGGTTCCTTACATTTTTTACAACTGTTTGGATCTTACACTAACCCACTTGACCATGGTTGGGGGGATAAAAGGGGTGCCCTAGCAAGCTTGTATCCATAGGTTTTGGTTAGCCACTAGGGGGGATTTTGAAGAGCCATCGTCTTCTCCCACCATATTATCTTTTTACATCTTATCTCCCATTCATCTATTCCATTCCCCTAGTCCGGGCATTAGGATGACCTATTTGAGGGGTTACACTTTATCATGTGGGAAGAAGAGGCTAAAGGCCCAGGAGGTAAAAGCAGCTGGTAAAAGATAAAAGCCATAGAAGATAGAACCTAGAGATGCCTCACCCAGGTATCCCTGAGAAGGCAATAAAAAGCCTCTCGATAAGAAACAAAAGGGACCCAAAGAAAAACAATAAAACAAGACCTAGCCAAGAGGATGGGGTGTCTCATCACGAGTCGGCCCATTATGTTCATAGGTATCTAGCAATATGACATTGCCATTATCTAGTTACCACGCCAGGGCAGTGACCCTTGGTTGCATGGCCAAGGGAAAGGGGGTCTCATCATGAGCTAGCCTTATCATTTCTACAAAAATACTCATGGTTAACACTGTCAGCTCTGGTCACCATGCCAAGGCAGTGTCCTCTAGTTAGACCTTAAATAAAAGAAAGAATAAAGGAAATAAAGTTCTTGGAAAGAACTGCATCCATGACAGGTACAGCTCGCCTCCTACAAAGGCACCCATGGATAATACCCACCCCTGGTTTTCACTGTGTCTGGACATCCTTAGACCACACCACCTCGTATTTCATGGCTTGAATGATATCCTTTGGGAAATTTCTTCTTCTTATGGATGCTGGCCCAACAGGGCACTTTGTCTTTTCTTCGGCTTTGTAGAGTAGGCCAGTATAATGTCTTTGAGCTATTAGATGATATGCTAGGGGTCTTATGCATGCATTTGATAAAATTAATGATGAAATATGATTGACATTTCTATGATCCCGAGGACTAATGAGCCCATGGAGGGCGAAGTTTTTGATGTGCAGGACCATACCCGACGGACAGGTACCAGTGGACCGGTACACATGGGGAGATGATTAGCTCGGACCTCCATGGGGCTGAAGAGCCCATCAAATGGTTGTTGGCATCCCATCAGGGGCAGAGACAGGATAGTGATTGGATGAGCCTTTGCACCTAAGAAGAAGGAGGACATTCCATCCGGGACACTTTGGTTGAGCCCAGCCCAAGGGGGTCGATCCACTTCAAGTCGAACGTTACCTTTTGATGGCCTTGGACGCCTCCTAGGATCCACTGACGTCATCTTCAGCATATGGCAGTCAGACAGGGCAGTTGGCACGTGTGGCAAGGTTTGGAGGCCTAAAAAGGGCCAACGTTTTGTCATTTGTGTTGTATTTTTCCCTAAAGAGGGCCAACGTCTCCCTCAGGAGGGCTTGATGTCATGCTTATGCTCATTTAGGGATTTTAATTTAGCATTTAAATGTAAAACAATATGATTTTTAGTAGTCATCCTTTGTCGGTTGTTTTAATGACCTAATTTTTAAATTAAAGGTCATTGGATGATATATATTGAGGATGTTTTTCCCTCATTTGAACATAACATAAATCACTCTCTTGTGAGATCTGATTTTTAGCGCCCTATTGGGGTTGTTTGGCTGAAATAGTGAGGCGTAACTTTTGAAGGAGGAGTTTTCTTGGCATTTTATGGTGTTTCTTTGAAAGGAAGGTGTTACAACTAGGGTTTGCTTGGATATTTCTTCATGAATTGTAAGTGTTTTTCCTGCAAAACTTCTCTTTGAATGGTTGTAGTTTA
>WSFP011509384.1:0-13203 GCA_009831015.1 Picea engelmannii
GTTTTTATAGAGGTGGTACTCCTATTTGCTTTAAAATTTTCTTGGGACTCTATGGTTTCAGAATAAGGTACTTTGCAGAAGTCCTTCATGGTAATCAAAGAAATATAAAGATAGAAATAAAAATAAAAATAAAATATTTTGTTTTCAATATTAGAGAAAGTTCCCGAGAAAGGACATGGAACCACGCACTTTCACACATTTAAAGCAAACAGGAAAAATTTCCTCACATCCATCATAGTTTAAACTAAATATTTCTGATCAAATAAAAATAAGAAAGAAGATGATATTCATACACAAGAGAACTTTAATAGAGTGGACACATGAGAATCTTAAATAAACATAACGAAAAATCAATCTCAAATAATTTATATTCAAAACTCAGAGTTACAAAGAATAATTGAAACTGATCCCGAAATAGATCTCTTGAAACTTCTAAAAAATATATAGTCTGTTACATATTCTTTGAAATTTAAAATTCGTTTGTCTTGAAGACTGGGATTGGGTCTCCCACAGACCATAAAGAAAATATACACAATAAGTAAGATTGTAGAAGGAATATGGTGGGTGGTAAAAAAAAGGAAAGGCCTCGAAAGAAGAAACGATAAGTTACCAGACTTCAGTTAAACCTTTCTATTCAAAGAAGCGGAGTAACTAATAAAGAAAGAAAATATGTGATTAACATAAACTTACTATGGTTGTTTCTCGTGTCTTCACTTGCTTGCTGGTGTCCTTTTATTGTCTTGATTAATGGTTACATGAACCGTATCAACTGTTTCTTGCCCCTCATTGGTCAATTTGTCGATTTCTTTCTTGAACCATTCTTCAATATAACTTTTCATTGGTGCCATGTTTATCTCATGTCGGATTTTGATGTTGAATAGATCACCCTCCAAGTCTCTGAAATCAAGGGAAATACCATGTAATGCTTCCTCAATGTCCTTATTCTTCACGGAATAGTCCACTATCCAATTTTCTATGTCGTTCTCATCATATTCAAGTATACCATAGAACTTTTCAACTGACAACCCTTTAAACATATCAACTTGTTCCTCAAATTGTTGTTTTGTTAGGAACATTGATTTGAGAATTAGTTTGGGGTCTTGCACTTCATTAGTACCTCCGTCTAGGTCTATTTCCATGAGCCTATTGAATAGTTTTACCTCTTTGATATAGCTTGGCTACATGCTTGAACAATATTATTCATTTTTTTTATCTTTTCTTTCCAACACGTGTTCAACTGTTTTATCCAACTTGGGGAGGGCAGATCATCCTCTCTTCTCCTTAGTTCTGTCATGTTAGAAATTTTGTTTCCAAATGGTAGTACGACATCAAGGTAAAAACAATATTCTTTATTTAGGTCATTTTGCAAATACTCATGGAATGCATGCACCCTCTAGCCAAAAGAAACAATTTTTTTCAAGACCTCCCATGCCTCTGTGATCAATGGTATTATTTTCTTAATATTTCTTTCTACATAGCGCCTCGATGATGTAAGTAGGCTTGAAGATCCCTTCAATTTAACAACGGGTGTGGTGGGTCTAATTATTGACAAATGACTAGAAAGAAGTGGAAGAGGCATTAAGGCCTCTTCCATTTCCTTTATCCTTTCTTTCACCTTCGTGTTTTATACTTCTATACCACCAATGCAGTCATCTAGAGAATCCATGGTTTCTCTGTGAATTTTAGAAATATTGGAAGGCTGCATATCTCTTAGGTCAATTTATGAACGATATTTTCCATTCTTATTCTTCATATCACCTTTTTCAATAATCAATTTCTTGGAGTCCCTGTCAAATACAATGCTCTGAAAAGAAAATGACTCTTCTTCATTGAAGGTATCATTCTCAATGATCTCTAATGAGGAATTTTGATGGGACATGTTTCCAAAATGATCAATGGTGGGAAACATTTTCTCGATGTCCACATAAAGCTCCATGTCTTCAAGAGAGAATTTGTTGATGTCATTTTCTATGAAGTGGTCTTCTTCTTCTTGCACAACATTTCCCCTCTTCTTTCTCAGAGGAAGCTTGTGCGAGCTCTCGATTTTTTCCATAGGGGGATTCTTTTCTCCTCCACCGCTTTAACTAATGTTGGTAAATTCTCTAGTTGGATGGGCCATTGGAGCATTTCTCCAAGATGTGGTGGTTTTAGGAGTAACAAATGGAGACTGAGTGCTTTTCTCACTGGGACCCTTTCCTTTATTCTTGTAAAACTCATTAGTACTAAGTATTGTTTCCAAGTCACTAGTATTGTGAACATGAGCACCTAATTTGTTATCTTCTTCTTCACTCAGAATTGTATGAATAAATTAATTCTTGAACCCGACTGCTGGCATATGTTCCACGAAATTCTATGAGGGTCAAACCCCTTTATCTTTTCGTCATATTTCAGATTCACATTGTGGAAGTGGTTCGCAAACTCATCAATTTTGTTTGTATTCCTGAATATAAAGTATCCAATTTTCCAAGTCAAGGGTGTGAATTGCTTTTTCACTTTCTCATGGAAAAAGTGCAGCCATAAATTATATTGCCTTGCCACTTCCGCAATCATTTTTTATTAGATACATGGTATGGAAGAAAAGAGGGATTTCCTTGGAACAAAAAATCCTAATAACATTGTGATTCTCTATCTACTCTAGTGTCCCTTTTTTATCCAAGAATTTATTTTCCTAGTTAGATATCCTAGGGGTATCTTTACCAAACAATAGTCCCTTGAAAACTGAAACAAAATCATTGTAAACTTCATAAAAATGTAAAGAATCCTTGTGTCTCCACAATGATCGATACTAGAAGGTACATGGATCAGGTTCATAGTTCACCCTCTTACAGATAGACAATTTTGGAAATTGACAACAATATGCTATTGCAAACACAAAATAAGAAGCCATGAAGAATTTCTTGTCTCGTTTGTACTGTGAAGAATTGCGAGGAGTTTTCAATGGAAATTAGTTTTCCCCAATCAAAAATAACTTTCTCTTTAATTGTAAAATATAAAATATAAAGAATCATACGAGAAATGATGGTGGTGCTTTCTTGGCCTGTCATCCTAGTAAACAACCAAGCGATTTCCCGAAATGGGTTTTTAAACGAGTCGACCTGAATCTTGGTAATGTCTTCTAGGACAACCACGATATTCTCCAAGAACTCAGGAAGGATGTCCATGCCATTGTCATATATTTTTAGGAAATCCCTCCAATCCTCTCCTTTGAAGGTAAGTGTTGGCTCAGGGAGCTTCAAAATCTTACGAAACACTTGTGGTGAAAGAGAGATGGGGGAATGACATTGAATTTGAATAATCCTATGAATCGGTACGTATTTCTCAACACACCATGCAACCAATTCTTTGCAATCGAGTACTTCAGGGACACACCCTGTGCACTCAATTCCATATGTCTAGATCACTTATTTTTTTGCAGGAGGAAATGAATAGTAAGAATACGCTCTGGACCACTGAAAGTTCTGGTCTTCATGCCTAAAAATATTCAAAGTAGCACTGTAGAACTGTTGTCGAGCTACTGTTTCCATAGGTTGAAGAGAGTGTTATTTTAACTTGATAATACACAAAATTAATCCTTTGAGATAGATAAAAATAATATAACCTTTGGAAAATCGTGCTTTAATGCAATTTAATGGAAAATCTCCTCGAACCCTTCGATTATTAATGACGATGTTTACGGAACTTGCATGATCAGTTGTTAACATTAAACCATACTAAATGAGTATTGGGAAAATCATGAAGATGGCAAGGATGAATGAGAGCAATTTGAATTTGGGAACTTTTTTGAACCTCCCAACCTGGGAACCCATGGTTGTGAACGATCAAAAATAGGCTAAGTGTTGCATTGGGTTCAGTCAGACTCAATACATAAGAAATGAGATACTTAGGGGCTCGGTTCTCATGATAATTTTGATGGTCATAATGTAGATCATGAGTATTTGGGTGAAAAATGGATATCGCGAAACTTGGAATATGAAAGCTTGAACCGACGAACCCACAGTTACAGAAAATGTTTAAGTACATAATAACACGACGGTCACTCAGACTCATGATATGGGAATATGGATGGAAGTGAATATTCACAAGTCTGCCAACCCACAAACCCATAAATTTTTGAAAAAGGACTAAGTATAGTAACTAGAAAGGGAAAAGAGAATGGATAAAAGAAAAGGGGAATGAGGGTAGGTATACAAGAGGGAAAAGAAATGGAAAAACGAAGTTGGGAAAACAGAAAAAGGGAGGGAAATTTTGGAAGATGGAATTGATCTAAACATAACTACAAGGGATTATGGATTCAACTGAAGCTAAGTTGGAAGCAATAATGGATATCAATATGGATGGTTTAATAAGGGAGATCATGGAAGGATTGGAAAATTTGTTAATAGAGAGGACACCTGAAAGTGAAAATGTATCACATGAAATTCATGATGAGGACATAAGGAAGATGAATCAAGACTGGAGAAACTACAACTTTGGTTTGAAGACCAACCACTTTCCTAATATCTATATGAGCAAGTTTGATGGAAAGGATCCAATCACATCGATATTCTGGATGGAGCAGTTCTTTGATCTACATGATGTGCCACACACACAAAAGGTACAAATTGCATCTTTTTATATAGAACCCAATCAATTTATGTGGTATTGATGGATTTGTTCTCACAAATCACTTGTCACTTGGACAATTTTCACAGAAGAAATGATAACACACTATGAGGATATAAGGATAAATACCTTCATCAGCCAATTGATAAATCTTAAGCAAAAGGGTTCATTTGCGGAACACATTGAGAACTTCCAAAAAATGAATATAAAGGTAATGGATATTCCAGATGATCACCTGATTGATGTATTCATAGGAACTTTAAAGGATAACATTCAACATGAGGTTCGCCTTTGGGAACCCAAATCATTGGAGAATGCGTTCAAGGTGGCTAGAAATGTTGAAAGTAAAAATATGGCTATTGCTACTAAAAGGACCACTCCTAACATCTATTGAGAGAATAATCTTCCTTCTTCTAAAACATCTCAACCTACAAGGTTGACACCTCCACAACTGGAGGAAAGAAAAGAAAAAGGTTTATGCTTTAATTGTGACAAAAAGTACAGTAAGGGACATAAGTGTGGCAAGAAGAAATTATTCTACATAGAATGTGAAGAGGAAGAAGAACATGAACAAGAAAAAGAACCATCTCAAGATGAAAACATAGAAGAGATTTCTTCTGAATATTTGACTCCCACCATATCATGTCATGCATTGGTTTGAATTAACACTCCTCAAACCCTCAATATTGAAGGATGTATTTGTTATCAACATAACAATATTCAGACAAGATCCAAGTATTGGAAATTTAGCAAGAGCTACATCATCACGGAAGAATGATAGTTTGGAGAATTGATAATTTAGAGGACCAGGACATATCTAGTGGTGTATGGAAAAATACAATGGAGGAACAAAAGGCATAACTCGACAGACCGTCGATTGTAAATCGGCCCAAATCAACGGCTGGTGGCCATATCGGGCAGTGAACTTGCACGAGACTTAATCATGTAAGGGCAGACCGGGGAAAACCATTGTGGTTTTTAAAATGGATGCGCGATGCCTCCAGAGATACATTGGGGTGAAAGGAGGTTTTCTTGAAACCACTTTCCCCAAAGTCCCGATGTCACATGTTTCAATATGTCAAATCAAATACTCGTGGGATGGGTGACGACTGGTCGGAATCAAACCGCTTCACTCATTCGGTACTTCAGATCCGTATGATGTTAGGTGAATGCCTCCATATAACGAACTTGAAATATAATCATTTGAAATGGATTAGCCAAGTGTGGTAAACCAACTTACTTGTAAGTGACTCTGTCAGTGATTGATGATTGGAACTCTATAACTACCGATTCTCAAATTTGAGGGTATCATCTCATCCGTAAGATTGACTCTCTAATTTCTGAAAGGAACATCTTGGTGTCCATGATATTGGAATACATGGACAAGGCCAATCAAGCCATATCCAGTCAAACAGGTCATTCAAGTAATATGGCGGGTTTATCTACTGGTAAGAAATGAGAAAACGACAAAAGACAAAAAACATGGCCAAAACAGCTGAAAGCATTGGGGAGAATCAACCGGCCTGGTTGGTCAGTCTGAAGAAGTAGATCGTTGAGATAAAATAAATTCTCATACTGGAATAAGTACATCTCGACATGTTTTGGACAAATGGTGGTCGAAGAAAAGGGCCTAGATATGATGAATTTGTTCCTAACGGTCCCTTTAAAGTAGGATAACGGTTATTGTAAATCATTCCTCCTTGTAACTCATCTCTAATTGTAGAATTACGAGAAGTCTGAACGTTTTGAATTCCACAAAAAAAATGTCTATATATATTAGTTTGAGGATATAGAAAAGGATGGAGAAAAGAGGAGCCTACCCTCTGTGCAGGAAAAACTTTTGGTAAATTTTGGGGCTAGAATGAATATATAAACGTAGAGGCAAATTTTGGATTGTTTATGAAAAGATTCTAACTGACAGTGATATGAGTCTTGTTTTTATCTCATAGTATGTATTTCGTGTAAGCATACATTTCATTTACACTTCTTTCTGTCTAAATTGGAGATTTAGAGGCCCATAATTCATTATTTGATGCTCTTGGCTTAGCAACTTAGACCGTGCTTCTTTCTTCTTAACTTATTCAAAATTCATCTCCGTAATGCTCTAATGTAGTTATGTGTTTCTTTTTCCTCTGATGTCATGCAAAATTTCTTCTTAACTTAACTTACTGCCTGATTTAGCCTTTTCCTCTTAATATTTCTCAGATTTGATGATGTATTCTATTTATTCCATACCCCATATCCCAAATGTCATCTTCATTTCTCTAGTTATTTTATTAAAAACCCCCAACACAAACTAAATCTAGCCACCGATTTCCATAGATATATCAAGTGACATGAGATATCCCTCTCTGAGTTGAGTAGGCTAGTGCCTCAGCTCTAAAGATGGTTGAAATAGTTACCTCTGTCATTTTTCTATTTAGCTGGACAAAATTTATAGAGTGCTAACATTCTGGCACCGTTGTCGGGGACGAAATTGAAATTTTTTCCCTGGGAAGAACAACATGGTTAAGTTCTAAGGTCTGAGATTAGAAGACACTTAGAAACATATTGGCTATATTTATGCTCTGGCGACTTCGCACATCAAAAAATTAGTTTGAAGGTGATTCCAGTGGTAGAAGAATCCAAAAATTCAAATTTTCACCGGCGACTCCACTCTTAATGCAGAATCCAGCTTCCAAAACATTATTGGTGAATCCAACCAAGATTCAAGTATAATTTAGAGAGTTCACTAGAAGATGAGATCCCTTGATAGGGGAGTGGGAAGGTATCATGGAGGAAAACAGGTACTCAAAATGGGATCTCTTCCAAAGAATTTTACTATTTGTTATAAGTTACTTCTTTTCCTTCCTTGAGCATGCCAAACATGTTTTTCTTTGCCTGTTGCATTTGGATGACAATCATGAAAAACTTGCAATCATTTATCCTCCTCTTAAATTTACACATGCATACCCCCATTGTATCACTGATTTTGATAAGAATTTTATAGCTGGGCCATGTGATGACCATGACCAAGTTAGTAAACCTCATAAATCCAAGCCAATGTCTCTTCCCTTGTTCCTAGTCCAAAGTCCTCCAGAACCCAACATAGATACAGACCCTTAAAGTTAGCCCACATCCTCAATGATTTTCCTCCAAAACACCATGAGTACCTGCCTATGTTTGATGGGGAACCTGATACCATCTTAGCTGAAAATCACATCCAAGGGTTTGAGCATTTATAGATTTGTTTGAGATTGACCATGATGATGTTTGTATGAGGGCCTTCTCTCAATCTTTGAAAGGAGACACCAAAGAATGGTTTAAAAATTTGCAGCCAGAGACAATTAGCTCATGGGAGGAATTGAAGGATGTCTTTTTAAAGTTTTGGGGATGGAATAAATCTTTGGATCTACAACTTATAGATTTTTATGTTTTAAAAAAGCAGAGCAATGAAACTATTTCTATATTTAGTAGAAGGTTTTCTAGTGTCTATTACAATTTGTCTAAAGGAATTCAACCCATTGATCCTGTTACCATGCTCGATTTTGCAACTAATCTGCATCCAGATTTGTCTTTCCTCCAGATGGAAAGAAGACCCAAGTCCCTACAACAAATTTTTAATGATGCTTAGGATATTCAGCACAACATCCCAGCATGTAAATAGATCCAAAATAAGGAGTTAATGATAAAGAAAATAAAAAAGAATATGAACAAAAAATGGTTGATTGGAAGCTTGAGCATATAGTTGACCATGTCATAGGCCCTCTTGAATTTCCCAATACCAATGATGTTGCAAAAAATTATGTCCCACTTGTTGAGAGAGAAGGTGCTGATTTAGTTTCGGATCCATCCCATGATAAGAAAGAGGTTGATTATTTCATGTATTCATTTATAGATAATCAAGAGGATGAGTGTACAAATCAGTTTGTCGAAGAATAGGTTGATGTTCCAAGTTTTTTCTTGTTAGATGACCTTGCATATGTCAGTGATCTACCTGTATATGACAAGTGTGAATATGATCATGATATTGAAGACTTTCTTTTTCAGTAGTATAGTGAGAAGAAGAATATTAGATCAGCTGAAGAGAATTCTCTACCCTTGAGCTTTACTACATTCAAATTGTTGAAAGAGAATTCTCAGATTATTGTTGAGGCAAACGAATTTGTGCTGATGCAAAGTCACACCAAACCAACGAAACAGATTGACAAGATATTGGAGTACTCTTCTCACATGCTTGATGACCCTATTCTTTGTTTTGAGGAAGACCTTGTAAATTCAGAAATACAGTCGTTGGTCAAAGACAAAGTGGAAAGTGAGCATGTCCAAAAACCCGAAGAGATGGAAAAGTGTACCTATGATGATACTGGGAAAAATGAAGAGGGTTTCGAATCAGGTAACATAAACTTGCCATTGTATTTTCCCTCATTTGAATTATTAAAACAAAATGTCTGTAGCATTTCAAATCAGAGAATGTCCAAGCATGGAATTGAAAGTGAAGAAAGCAGTGGGCTTACTGATAAAAAATCTCTCCCCTTATGTTATTATTCCTTTGAATGGTTAAGAGAAAATCATGAAATTTAAAAAAAAATAGGGTGTTCTGACTATATTCTCAGTAGCACTGTTTTCTATGAAAAGGTTGTCATCATTGAAGAACACCAACTACACTCACATGCATTGCATGATCATTAATTGGAAGGGTATTTCAATTCAGAATTTCAATCTGTTCTTAGTCATCAGATTGAAGAAGAAACTGATCAAGAATTTTTTTATCAAAGGTCTTTTCCTTTCTCCCAGAACTAAAGAAGATGTTCAACAATATTACCAGCAAGAAAAGGTATTTCAAGGTTGCCTTTATTCCCCTGAGAATGATGTACTGGTCCAATTTCTAAAAAGCATAGACACAGGTGAGGATTTTGAAAATACATCGATGAGGACTCTAGACTATGAAATAGTTCATGATGTCAGATTTTCGTGTTTGCAAGAATATTATGAGAAATAAATTATTTCTATTAATTCATTTGAAAGTCAAAATGGCACCCCTCAAACAAATTTCCAAAAGTTTAATGGAACCAAATCAGAATTGTTTGATGAAAAAAAGGATAGCCTTGATGCATATATTATGGCTGTCATGTTTGAAGAATGCATGAATGCTTTTCTTGAGGTGCATGGAGAAGTAGAAAAACCCATTGCTGCAATTTCATTTGAAAATGTTCTCAAAACAGAAGAAATAGAGCAAGAACAACAAACACTTACAAAAGAGTCTCGTATTTTTGTTTTTGATCACCAAGAAGAAATGATTTTTCATGGTTTTCAAGATTCAGTGGCCATGCTATTACAATTATCAGTAAATGAGGAGTTTATTTCAATCATAAACTTAGATTTTAGTTTCAAATTTTGCATTCAACTACCATCTTCTACATTTGTCTTCCTTCTTAAGAAAGATGCGAGCGAAGAAAAATCAGGAAGCCAATTGATTGATTGGTTGCACTGGCACTTTAGCATCACTTGATTGAGTATTCATTTCAGCATTTTAGGGTAGGCAGGAATGTACGAATAAGCTTTCCAGACAAGCATTTTTCAGTTTATATTTCCAGTATTGTGTACAATCAGTTTCAGTAGTATATTCAGTGTTCAGTATCTAGTTGAGGGTGGCGTACAGAGTTTGGACTTCAATAGAAACTAGTGATATGGCAGGAGAAGAGTACACACATTTGTTTTGGGATCATTCCAATGGATCAGGTGCCAAGTCTAAGGGTTCTTTGCTACCTCACAGGGAGGATAACACCCCTAGTTGGAGCCTATGTTATCAGCATAACAATATTCAGACAAGATCCAAGTCTTAGAAATTTAGCAAGAGATACATTGTCGCGGAAGCATGATAGTTTGGAGAATTGATAACTTAGAGGAACATGACATATCTGGCAGCGTATGGAAAAATATAGCGGAGGCACAAAAGGAATAACTTGACAGACCGTCGATTGTAAATCGGCCTAGACCAACGATTGGTGGCCATATCGGGTGGTGAACTTGCATGAGACTTAATCATGTAAGGGAGGATCGGGGAAAACCATTATGGTTTTTAAAATGGTTGCACGACGACTCCATAGATACATCGGGGTGAAAGGCGGTTTTCTTGAAGCCACTTTCGACAAAGCCCCGATGTCACATGTTTCAATATGTGAAATCAAATACTCGTGGGATGGGTGATGGTTGGTTAGAATCACCCCAATTCACTTGTTCGATAATTCAAAACCATGTGACATGAGGTGAATGTGGCCAGATAATGAACTTGAGAGATAATCATTTGAAATGGATTACCCAAGTGTGGTAAACCAACGTACCTGTAAGTGACTCTGTCAGTGATTCATGATTGGAACTCTATAACTACCGATTCTCAAATTTGAGGGTATCATCTCATCCGTAGGATTGACTCTCTAATTTCTGAAAGGAACATCTTGGTGTCCATGATACTAGAATACATGGACAAGGCCAATCAAGCCATAACCAGTCAAATAGGGCATTCAAGTAATATGGTGGGTTTATCTACTGGTAAGATCGAAAGGGAAATTGCATGTATATTAGCTACTAAATTCGATATGGAACCTGCTGTAGACCCAAGATTAGAATTTGGGATAAATCCCATAATGAGGGACCTAATCATCAACATGCCAGCTATGAAAAAGAAACAGAGCAAATGGCAGAAAACAAAAAACATGGCCGAAACGGTTGAAAGCATTGGGGAGAATCAACTAGCCTGGTTGGTCAGTCTGAAGAAGGAGATTGCTGAGCTAAAATAAATTTTCACACTGAAATAAGTACATCTCAGCATGTTTTGGGTAGATGGCGATCAAAGAAAAGGGCCTAGATATGATGAACTTGTTCCTAATGGTCCCTTTAAAGTAGGATAACGGTTATTGTAAATCATTCCTCCTTGTAACTCATCTCTAATTTTAGAATTACGAGAAGTCTAAATGTTTTGAATTCCACAAGAAATTTCTCTATATATATTAGTTCGAGGATATAGGAAAGGATGGAGAAAACAAGAGCCTTCCCTCTATGCAGGAAAAACGTTTTGTAAAGTTTGGGGCTAGAATAAATATATAAATGCAGAGGCAGATTTTGGATTGTTTATGAAAATATTCTAACTAACAGTGATATGAGTCTTGTTTTTCTCTCATAGTATGTATTTCCTGTAAGCATACATTTCATTTACACTTCTTTCTATCTAAATTGGAGATTTAGAGACCTGGAATTCATTATTTGATGCTCTTGGCTTAGCAACTTAGACTGTGTTTCTTTCTTCTTAACTTATTAAGAATTCATCTCTGTAATGCTCTGATGTAGTTATGTGTTTCTTTTTCCTATGATGTCGTGAAAAATTTTCAGATATAAACTCAGACTCACTGTTTGATTTAGCCTTTTCCTATGAATAGTTCTTAGGTTTGATGATGTATTCTATTTATTCCAAACCCCATAGCCCAAATGTCATCTTGATTTCTCCAATTATTTTATTAAAAACCCCCAACACAAACCAAATCTAGCCACCGATTGCCATAGATATATCAAGTGACATGAAAGAACCCTCTCTGAGTTGAGTAGGCTAGTGCCTCAACTCTAAGTATGGTTGAAACAGTTACCTTTGTCATTTGTCTATTCGACCGGAAAATTTTTACAGAGTGCTAACATTCTGGCGCCGTTGTCGGGGATGAAATTGAAAATTTTTCCCTAGGAAGAATGGCATGGTTAGTTCTAAGGTCTGAGAGTAGCATACACTTAGACACATATTGGCTATATTCCTTCTCGGGCGACTCCACACATCAAAAAATCAGTTTGAAGGTGATTCCACAGGTAGAAGAATCCATAAATTCAAATTTTCACTGGTGATTCCACTCTCAATGTAAAATCCATCTTCCAAAACATTATTGATGAATCCACTCAAGCTTCAAATATAATCCAGAGAGTTCACTAGAAGATGAGATCCCTTGACAGGGGAGTGGGAAGGTATCATGGAGGAAAAAAGGTACTCAAAATGGGATCTCTTCCAAAGCATTTTACTATTTGTTGTAAGTTACTTCTTTTCCTTTCTTGAGCATGCCAAACAAGTTTTTCTTTACCTATTGCATTTGGATGACAATCATGAAAAACTTGCAATCATTTATCCTCCTCTTAAAGTTACACATGCATAGCCCCACTGTATCACTAATTTTGATAAGAGTTTTACAGCTGGGCCATGTGATGACCATGACCAAGTCAATAAACCTCATAAATCCAAGGCCGATGTCTCTTCTCTTGTTCCTTGTCCAAATTCCTCCAAAACCCAACATAGATACAGACCCTTAAACTTACCACACATCCTTCATGATTTTCCTCCAAAACACCATGAGTACCTGCCTATGTTTGATGGGGAAGATGATACCATATCATCTGAAAATCAGATCCAAGGGTTTGAGCATTTTATATATTTGTTTGAGATTGACCATGATGATGTTTGTATGAGGGCCTTCTCTCAATCTTTGAAAGGATACACCAAAGACTGGTTTAAAAGTTTGCAGCCAGAGACAACTAGCTCATGGGAGGAATTGAAGGATGTATTTTTAAAGTTTTGGGGAAGGAATAAAT
>WSFP011509385.1:0-13203 GCA_009831015.1 Picea engelmannii
AGTATGTAGTATGGATGTCATTTCTATCTATATTGATGTACAAATATGCATGTTTTCATATATTCTGCAGCTAATTTGTCTTTATACATATTTTTTTGAATATAAATGCAATATATATAAAAAAATTATATATATATATAACAAACGCTTCCCGGACGCTTCGCTTCCGAGGATTTTTGGAAAATGACGCTTCCGACGCTCCCGCTTCCTAAAACGCTCCCGCTTCTGGCAACACTGCTCTGAAATACAATCACAAAGGATCTCTAATGGCTGTCATAATAGCTGCAATGCAAACAATAACCACTACCAAACTCAAGCCAAAACCTGGATAATGATGCCAATGACTCCTAAGAGCTGCTGCCCACTGTTAGAAGATCCTCCCAATTGCTCGTTGCCTTCTCCAATCTCCTCTACCCAGCTACTATGGCATTCGGCCCCCCCTCTCTACTCAATTCCCAGTGCGTACAGTTCCCCTTCTATGTCCCTCAGCCTGCAAAATATCCTTGCGGCCCTTCCCCTATTTTTTGTTGTGCAATGGAGGTCTCGACCCTCCTCACACCCACTTGGTTCTGAAGTTTGGGCTCTCGGCCCTCCTACTAAGCCCATGACCCAACAAACTAGGACACGCAGCCCTCTCCTAGTCCACATTTCGCCTCAAAGGGACTGTGGCCCTACTCTAGTGACTTTACGACACCCTTCTCACCACGATCCAGCAAGTAGGGAGAGTTTCGACCCTCCTAGACCCTCCGGCGAACTACCACAACCTCCACCAAACCCCTTGTTGTTGCTAACAATCTCCACGGCCTGCCAAAAATCATAAAAGGGTCTGCATAACAAGATAAATCGATCCTCCCAGCAAGCCTACGATATCCACAAGCAAATAGTTGCACGAATAATTGAAGACAAACAATGTAATGAAGCTCCAGTGGAAATCCTAGGTGGATCCCCCTCTTGTTCTAGCTAGGGTGGATATTGTTAATATTATGGTAGCTGCGGGAGGTATTTACCTCCATGTGTAAACCTGACGAGAATAGAATATTCCGGGAAGCAAGAAGAAACCCTAATGGGTTGGCTAATAACCCTAGAAGTCATGTCGGCTCAAGAGGATAACTTATATTAGGTTATTAGCCTCCAAGAGAAGAAGTTTGCCAGAAGAAATAATATATACTGAACAGACAGATACCCAGAAATAGAAGTCGGCCCAGGAAGTTAGCCAGAATTACTATAAATACAGGAGGCCAGTCTTCATTCTGGCAGGCAGTCTCAAATTTGCAGAGCAGCACTTGTGCGCACTGAAGTGCTCAGTTTTGTGGGCAGGTTTGGAGGAGAGCTGCCATTGCAGCTGCTGCAACTAGCAGATCACGTTTGGCTTGGACTATCTCTTGGTTAGGGTTTGGACTATCTGATCAACTCTTGTTGGTGCGCTATCCTTGGGAAAAGGTGCACTATCCTTGGGGAAAGGTGCGCTACCCTTTGTTTGGCTATCTAGCCTAGGGTTTGCTTCCGGAGTGATTCTCTGTCAAGGTTAAGGTGCTCAGAGGGTGGCTTCGGCCTATGGTTGGGTGACAATAGTGATATTGTCAATGGTAAAACAAGCACATCCAGTCATATTCTAACAGATATTTCACCACCGAAACCAAACTGAAGTGTGGAAGGGTTTTGTCCAAACCCCAATGAAAACTTGGCTCTCGAGAGCACTCCAAATAAGAGATCAAATCATAATGAGGAAGGTGAAGTGCTACCCTTCCTTTATACTTCTCCGAACCCCCTTCTAGATCTTTCCTCCCTATGACCAAATGCACATGAATATTAAAATCACTTTATAACCCTTTTTAAACCCCTTTTAATGTTGGAAAGTGATTAATTAGCTTATAGGACATTCCCGAACATCGGAAATCCCTCTCATCATCCTAACCTTTAGATGTTTTTGTCCCAGTTTCGACGAGCTATTACATGAAGGTATCCCCTCAGATAATATGATCCAAATAATACCTTATGTGTATTTAATTAAAGTATGCTCAATAATAACCCAAAATTACGAAAATTGTCAGAATGCCACAAAACCAAGAGCGATCTATGCGAAAATGATCATGATGATGGAATATGGTGAATGGACTAGCCTAGGGCCCATATAACTCCGCCAAATTGCCCGAACTCACTATTATCCTCATTTTACTCCTCTGGTCAAGCAAAGTCGTAAGGTCACATCTGACTGCAAAACAAGGGAATCCAAAAATGGGGACATTACAATCCTCCCTTCCCAAAGATTTCTTGTCCTCAAGCAATGCCATCACAACCTGACGCTCCAATGACTCAGTCAGGCTGAAACTGATAATGATACCAAGGTCCCAAACCACCCTGGAAGATGTGAAGCATCCTCTACTCAACGTGAAATTCGTCAAGGTACGGATATAAGAGGCCTCCTAAAAACTGTCGTTAAGTAGAGAAACTCAGTAGTGCCACAACTTGATCAACCCCTCAAAGAACTACTCTACTAGGGAACCAATCTCGTGGAAGCAAAAACTGGCTCTCGCCTCCATGTCAGTTGTTGAGCTATCTAATATTGAAATCCCAGGGTCCCAAGCTAATCTCATAAAGGAACCACCATGTTGTCATTGCACCACCCTGATCATAATCGTGGACCATTATGCCTAGTGTGCATCCTCCTCTCCTGGAACTCTAAACTGAAATACCTGTAGGGGCTAAACCTACTACCAGGAACAATAGCCTGCACAGACATCCATGTGAAGTCACGGCCTGCAGATCCACTGCCATGCTCGATCTCGAATTCCGGAAAAGGAAGTCTGTCCCGATCACTGGCAATGACTCTAAACTGCTCATGGACTCTAAACATTTCTCCACTGGATAGCTTTGTTGTCTGTGTTGCCCCATACTCCAAAGACATCATCGCAAAGTGTGTGAACACTGATGACTAGTCAATTGTTGCACACATACTATATGTTCCCTGCACCCTCGGTAAACCTGTGATGCAATCGATCAACATGCTCTCTCACTCTCGCTCAGAAATGGGCAAGGGATGCATCAACCCTGCTAGATGAGTGTGCCCCGACCTATACTGCTAACGAGTCATACACTCCTCCGCAACGTCCCTCCAAGCGAACCTCTCCCAGACCTGCCTGCAAGTGATAAAGTCACCAGGGTCCCATACCAGCCTGTATGATGTGAAGCACCCTCTACTCATAACACTGATCTGCTAGGTACTGACACAAGAAATTATCTAACTGCCCCTGATAAGCCAATCATAAGTTGCGTAAACTCAATCAACTCCCCAAAAGACCACTCCTCCAAGCAACCAATCCTAAGCATCCCAAAAGTAAACTCCAGAAGGAGAAAATTGATTGTCTCATCTATACCGACTGCCAAGCTGTCAAACACTGCAGTCCCAGGGTCCCAAGCTAATCTCTAAGAGGAACCATCATGCTCGCACTACACCCCACTGACCATAACCATCTGACTACCATACTCAAACTGTTCTCTCCTCTCGTAGACCCCCAAGCTGAAATCCTTGAAAGGACTGAACTCACTACCCTGGATCATGTCTCGCCAAAACATCTCCATGAAGTCAAAGTCTGCCAACCTATGGATCGACTCGATCCTGGGTATCGTGAGGGAAAATCTATCTCGCCAAATCTCAGCAACTCCTCTCACAACATCCCCACAATGACGCAACCCAATCACTCACATGATCCTATCGAGCATCCTCATCATCCGAAGCAGTCTATCACTCCAACGAATGTCAGGATCCCAACAAATTGGAAGTCCACCACTCCCAATGCCTGTTGAAATCTCTGTGAACCGATCCAACAGAGTCTGGATCTCCTCCTATGCACTCTACGCATTGATCACATGGCCCCAATGAAAGATATTTGTCATGGCTATAATGCACCCTGTCTCATCCAATTGGCTCCAGTGATCCTCTCATATCCTGTTGTATGTAATGAGGGCATCAAATAACAGCAATAGATGCCTCTGCCACTGCCTGCAAGACTGGAAAGTGACTAGTACGTTGGTCAACCCCAAGGGTATGACCAAGAGATCATAATAAAGTTTGGAAGCAGACTTGTACCTATCCTGCTCCCTGATTCTCATTTGATGATACCCCATATGTAGATTGATCATCAAGGGATATGTTGCTCCCTGAGCCTCACCCATCCACTCATCGATCCTGGGTAACCTCAACTCAATGGTATGCTCGAGGACTCTATCAAGAGGTCTCCCTGGAGGAAACACCTCACAACTCCACTGCACACTATCAAGTGCCAATGTTGAATGAATACCCCTGCACACTGTTGTCGATCACTGAATCGTCTTGTACCATCCTGTATCATGTAGGCACTATTGTATCCATTGCTCTACTGATGATGCCTAAAACTGCATCCTAGAGTGTGCCCATGTCTGTCATGTACCTGTCCACCCAATCCATGGATGCATATACTTCCCTGCGACCTGGTCCACAAGGGATGTGTTCAACTGTCTCCTCTGTAGCTAAGCATTATGCCTTTAGTGGGCTCTCCAACAGAAGCAACCCACAATGCAAAACAGGCGCATGGTCAAAACCCTCTATGTCAAACCTCTCCTCAAGCACCCATAACTCGGAATGTTCCTCGTGCGAGATTGTCACAAGGGGCTCCTCCCTCAAATCATGAGTGTTGCTCACGCCCCCATGTGTCATGGCTACCAAAGATGATGGAATCTTTGTTGCTGTCAATGATGAAGAGCGTGCCAAACTCAGTTGGTAACAAAGCTACTCAGCCTCCCTTGTCTTGTCCTCAACGAACTTGATAGCAAGGTCTCTATCCATGAACAACTGCAAGTAATCAAACTTTATCTGCTCTAGTGCTTCTTTGATGATGTGTAATTGGGTACTAGTGACTCCATCTATAGATCCCTTTTGTCTCTCCTCCGACTAGGTTTTCCACATAAGGTCTTCAATATACTTATGAGCACCATTTTCCCTAATCAACACCTACACAATTTGCTCCTCCGTAACCAATAATCGGTTCTCCAAATCACGCAATATTATTTCATCAACAAGGCGTGGGCTATCACACAAGGGACCAATTGACTTACTAGATGATATTGTGCAATGATGGAACTCACATGGACTATCCTCATACAAGATTTTTTATCTATTCTCGTCCACCCAATCAACCCCTTGGTCGTCATCCTCCACGCATGCATCACCATCATAACTAGGATGAGGTGTTGAACCCGCGTCATAGTTAGGTGCTAGCATGCTTAAACCACTCTCATCATCAGCATTATACACAAGGGGAAAAGTTGGATCCTCAACATCGGCTGATTGGGACATTCCCTCATAGTCATCATAAGTGGAACAAGATGTTTCATCCTCATCTTTCCCATTCAACCCACTAGTATCATTGGCCTCATCGGTTAGCTCTAATGGTGTATCATGAATTGTTGTATGTTCCTCCTCTATGCATACATCCTCCACCTGTCCTTCATGCTCATCTTTCCTCAATTTATGCCATGTGCTTTTAAGGGAATCCTCGTCCAAATCCTTGGGCCAACTTCCATACCAGAGGGTGTAATAGTCTTTAAAGGACAAAGCTACACAGATCTCGTCACCCAATGTTAGATACTTACAGTAGTAAGGCATGTATGTAATTGTTGCTAGTTGTCTCCTGAGTTATGGATCTGTCCTCAACTTCTTAAGCCACTGCATCATTGGAATATATGTTCGGGAACAATATGAAAATGTCTTGTATGTACACAATCTGAAATAATTCCTCACTGATTTTCCCTCAGGCTAGCAGGAAAACCAGCTTTGATAACGCTGTAATATCCCCAAATAGGATAGGCTAGAATATTAATGTTTGTTGTTCAAATGTATGGTTCTTGCCTTTGTTTTTAGGAAGTAGATTCCTTGGCAACTTTTGACAAACACATTGCATGTATTGTATTTATAGACATTTCGTCAAACATATGGCATGCAAATTAAATACACCAGAAAAAGAAGAGATAACATTGGCATCTTTATTATGAATGAACTCTGAAATACAATCACAAAGGATCTCTAATGGTTGTCATAACAGCTGCAATGCAAACAATAACCACTACCAAACTCAAGCCAAAACCTGGATAATGATACCTATGACTCCTAAGAGTTGTTTCCCATTGTTAGAAGATCCTCCCAACAACTCATTGCCTTCTCCAATCTCCTCTGCCCAACTGCTATGGCATTCAGCCCCCCTCTCTGCTCAATTCCCAAGTGCCTATGGTTCCCTTTCTCTGTCCCTCAGCCTACAGAATATCCTTGTGGCCCTTCCCCTATTTTTTGTTGCACAATGGAGATCTCGACCCTCCTCACACCCACTCGGTTCTGAAGTTTGGGCTCTCATCCCTCCTACTAAGCCCGCAACCCAGCAAATTAGGGCCCGCAGCCCTCTCCTAGTCCACGTTACGCCTCAAAGGGACTGCGGCCCTGCTCCAGTGCCTTTACGGTACCCTTCTCACCACGATCCAGCAAGTAGGGAGAGTTTCATCCCTCCTAGACCCTCTAGTGAACTACCACGACCTCCACCAAACCCCTTGTTGTTGCTAACAATCTCCACAGCCTATCAAAAATGATAAAAGGGTTTGCATAACAAGATAAATCGATCCTCCCAGCAAGCCTACGATATCCACAAACAAATTGTTGCACGAATAACTGAAGACAAACAATGTAATGAAGCTTCGGTGGAAATCCTAGGTGGATCCCCCTCTTGGTCTAGCTAGGGTGGATATTTCACCACCGAAACCAAACTGAAGTGTGGAAGGGTTTTGTCAAAACCCCAATGAAAACGTGGCTCTCAAGAGCACTCCAAATAAGAGGTCAAATCATAATGAGAAAGGTGAAGTGCTACCCTTCCTTTATACTTCTTTGAACCCCCTTCTAGATCTTTCCTCCTTTTGACCAAATCCACATGAAGATTAAAATCACTTTATAACCCTTTTTAAACCCCTTTTAATGCTGAAAATTGATTAATTGGCTTCTAGGGCATTCCCGGACATCGGAAATCCCTTTTTCATCATCCCAACCTTTAGATGTTTTCATCCCGGTTCCGACGAGCTATTACTCGAAGGTATCCTCTTTAGATAATATGATCCAAATAATACCTTTTGTGTATTTAATTAAAGTATGCTCAATAATAACCCAAAATTACGCAAATCGTCGGAATGCCACGAAACCAAGAGTGAACTGTGCGGAAATGATCCTAATGATGGAAGATGGCGAATGGACGAGTCTGGGCCCCATATAACTCTGCCAAATTGCTCGAACTCACTGTTATCCTCATTTTACTCCTCTGGTCAGGATGACATAAACTCGTAAGGTCAACTCTGACTGCAAAACAAGGGAATCCAAAAATGGGGACATTACAAAAGAGGTTTTCTTAGCTCGGACCAAGCAGCAGCTTTAGAATTGCAAAGTCTCATCCCTGCTGAAGGAACATGCAAACTGCACAACAATACTGTTGGTCCCATCTAGAGGGATTGACTTCAGTGTTACAACAAGCTAATTTGGATATATAAGACACGCCAGCTTTATCAGATTTTACATATGCACTCATTTCGGGAGCTCCTTAACAAAAGATAGGGTACTAAGGATGAAAAAATGAAATGGATTGTATGTCTCAACAAGGTATGGGAGCACAGGGTTTCCTTTTGGTTGAGGGTCTTCGCTTGGATGGTGAAATATCAAGGTTTACCTTCAAAGGCTAGGTTTGCTAAGTCCATCTTTACTCATGCAGATTATTCACATTGTGGGATCACTGAGACTATCCATGATATCTTTTGGAAGTGAGAATGTGCTAGAACCTGTCAGAACTTCGTAATAATTCATATGGACCACCTGGAGGCATATCCTTTAGGAATTGTCTAAATGTTCTATGATTTGGACCCATTTTGGTCATATATTGACCTTTTTAGGTCGTGATTTGACTGATTTTGGTTGTATATGGGTCCAAATCGTGGAAAATTTAGACAATTCCTATCCTTTATAGGCACTTTCTATGGAAGGATGTGTTGTTAGGAGATGGTGACGTGGTTGGTCCACCTCACTTCCGAGGAGTTTGCCATTGTGTTAGAACTTAGAATAGTTTGTTTTTACACCATCTAGAGGTTGAGATGTAATGCAGCCTTTAATAGTGCTCGGTTTGCCTTTGATGCTTTCTATGGAATGTTGTATGCTGATATCAAAGCCCAGCATAAAGCTAAGGCCATTCTTCTTAGGAAATATGCGAATTACTGTAAGCTTCAAGCTAATTCTCTTTTAAGAACCTTCTTGTTGTGTCCTTCATATAGATGTCAGCCGCTATGCACTCTATTTTTCTACTTTTAACATAAGTTGCATTTTTTCAAAAAAAGAAAAAGCAATATGATCTGGATGCAACATAAGATGATAAGAAGAAAAGGTTGAATACCACCACCGTGAAATACATTTCCCATCAGATTTGGAGACTCATCTATCTTCCAATTTACAGATCAATCTAAGAAATACTGTCCGTGGATTTGAACCAAACATTAGTGCAATGAAATTCAAAATAAAACACAAGGTCTGGCAAACAGAAAGTTGTTAATTAGCATTAGACCTTCATGTCCTTGTAATCCATGCCCCACACTATCTCAGTGATCAACAATGCACATTGAAAATATAGGCCTATGCACTTCACAGATAATGTCCAGCATACCAAGAATCACATCTAAATACTATTTTATGCTTTGGACTTCTAAATATAATACGGTAAGGTTCAATGTTTCCCACAAAAACTTGATAACATCCCAAACAGAGTTAAGGGTACATATGATGAGTCCTTAAGTTATTAGGGCATTCCTTTTTACTTCAAGATCTTTCTAGAAGATACTGGAATCGCAGATTAAGATAGTTGAAAATGAACTCTCTTATTCGTCTACAATGCAGATATCTCTTCCTATTATACTCCATATTTTGTACTCAGTCTCAGAAATTACCCATGTTCAGTACTATTCTTGTTCGTTGCTTTATAAATCTTCCTTTTTCAAAACTTGCATGGATGCCAAGATCCTTTCTATGCTCATTTGTAGAAATCAATAAAGACTTCCACAAGCGAAAATAGGAACTAAACCATCCAGAGGAATGAACAACCCATTTACCATCCCCACGTTAATGGGAAATGAACAGTGGAATGGAAAAGTCTAACTCTTCCTAACGGGAATTGTTAATACTGGACTTGCCTATACAAATCTTGGTGTTAAGTTTTAACATACATTACGGGGTGAGCTCAACATTACAGAGTTCACCATTCAGCATCAACAGTTCATCAGTGCCTTGGACATATGGGTACCATGTTGCAGAGCTTTATTCCAGCCCAACATTGTTCCAAAGTTGCAATGTATGAGTGTTAGGAGATTATCCAGAGATCAGTATTCCTGGTGGACAGCACATGTTGTGTTATTTTTAGCAGGTTTCTAATTTAGGCTTCCAGAGATTTATTCTTCTCAGTTTTTTCCTATGCATCGAATTGACATAAAGATTTTGGAGGATGCATGGGTGGATGAGGATAATTCCACTATTTTTTAAAGTTTCTATTTTTAGAAACTTGATCTTTTCAGCAGTAGATAACAGTTTTGGAGACACAGTATTGAGTTCTCTAAATGCATACTTTCAAATTTTCAAGATTCGGAATCTTTAAAAGTTGCTATTTTTAGAAATTTTATCTTTCTTGAAATCTGAAAGTAGATTTGGGTACCCATTGAAGAGATGGGTATGGGGTTCTATTTGTGTGATGTTCCGAGCTATTTTGGACCTCAGTCAAAACCAGTAAAATCTGGTCAAACCAACGTCTATAATAAAAAAATTCAGTTTTCAAAGATGAACACATTTTCGGAGACCCAATATCAAGTACAACATGGGGATGAAATTTGGTGGCAAATAAAGACTGTCATTTTTTTGTTTTTTTTAGCAGTAATATCTCTTCAGATTTGGCACTATTTTTGGAGACCAGATATTGTATATCACAGTTGGTTCAAGTTTCATGTCATTCCAAGAAGTTTGGTTTTTGGTCAAATTTTCAGGGTTTAAATCACTTTGGAGCATTCTAGAAGGTACTTGGTGAGCCCCATTGGAGATGCAGTTGTTACTTTTAGAGACCTAAGGCATACTAGCCTAGCGACTGGCAACTGCAACTGCAATATTTCAACTAGCTCTGAAACCATGTTGGTGTTTTATGATTCTCAGCTCTTGATAGTTATTGCCTTATAATTAATAACAAGATTCACTTTCATACAACAGTTATCATAGAATAACTATACATTGAAAATCTCAACTATAACAATGCAGCGGAAATAACAAGATCTAGAAGTATTAACCATGCACAGTAGACACAAGAACACAAGAGTTTATCTTGGGAAACCCAAACTTGGGAGAAAACCCAACAACCTTTCTCTAGAAGAATTCAGTCCAAGATATTACCAGTACATCACCATCAATAGCTAAAATACCATACAGAGGAGATCCTCCCCAAGGCTAGCATCACCAAGACCTAGCTCCTCAATAATATGACCAATAATAACCAAGCAAGAGCTTCTCCAAGTGTGGCGCACTCTCCAAGATAACCAGTAACCCAAAAATAGCGAAACTGCCAAAATTGTTGCTGCAACTGCCTTGTGCGCGCTGCAGAAGGAGTTGTCTAACTATCTAAATGAAATGAGTCAGTCCTGTATTTATACTAATCTGGGCGCCAGTCTGGGGCCGACTTCTTATTTCTGGGTCTTCAATTTTATTATTATATTTCTTGTGGGGCCGACTTCTCTTCGTGGAGCCTTATCTAATGGTATAGATGGGTCTTCTTGTACTTTCTTGTGGAGAATGACTGCCCAAAGTTGCAAATATCCAACACTCCCTCTCAACGAGGAAGGCATTCTCCATACTTGGATTTCTTCTGTCATAGAAAGGTTGTCTTCATGAGCCATGTTGATGTGCCATCTCTGCACATGCATTCCATCCCGGAATATGCATGTGATGGCATCTCAAGTCCATCAACTCCTTGATAGGAGAAGGACTACACCTAGGCCATTCACCACTAGCAAAGCCCCGTGAGTGAATGAATCATTACCCTTGGTCATATCAACACTAGCATAGCCCCGTGCATGACCAATCTAGGATAATGTCTACCTGATGCTTATCTGGGCCACTCACCACCAGCAAAGCCCCATGGATGAGTGAATCATTCTCCTTTGGTCGTATTAGCGCTAGCATAGCCCCGTGCATGACCAATCTAGGAAGAATGTTTGCCCGAATCTGGAGAACATCAACATACCTAGGCCATTCACCACTAGCAAAGCCCTGTGAGTGAATGAGTCATTCTCCCTTGGTCATATCAGCACTAGCATAGCCTCGTGCATGACCAATCTAGGAGAACATCTGCCCGATGCCATCAACATACCTGGGCCATTCACCACTAGCAGAGCCCCGTGAGTGAATGAGTCATTCTCCCTTGCTCATATCAGCACTAGCATAGCCCCATGCATGACCAATCTGGGAGAACGTTTGTCTGATTCCATCAACATACCTGGGCCATTCACCACTAACAGAGCCCCGTGAGTGAATGAGTCATTCTCCCTTGGTCATTTCAGCACTAGCATAGACCCGTGCATGACCAATCTAGAAGAACGTATGCCCGATGTTGAAACATCAATGCTCATCACTAGCCAAATCAGCATGGCTAATCCTGTGTATCATCCTCCTCAACCAAGTCAGCATGGCCACTCTGGGAGGATATACGTAATCTGCTCATCTGTGGATAAGTACTGGAGCTTCACTGCTCCCTTTTGTACCATGTCTCGGATGAAGTCCTGCAAGAAGCTTATGAAGTTGCACCACTTCACGACTGGCGACACTGGTTGTGACATACTCCATTTCTACTGTATCGAGTGCTACAGAAGCCTGCTTCCAGCTTATCCCGAAAATCGTAACTGATTCCAAGATGAAGCACCACCCTAAGGTGCTCAATTTGTCTACTGCACTCCCTACTCAATCGGAATCTGCATATCTCTGCAACCTCACTTCATCACCTGAGACAAACCATATCCAACTGTACCATGCTTCGCTGCCACCCACTGGAACTGCCTTGGCTTCAACCAAGTACTGGCTCAAGGTGCTCACTGCAAAGCAAATATCTGGCCTAGCAATAACCAGGTACATCAAGGATCCAATCAACTGCCTGTACGTCATGGGATCCACCAAATCTGAATCTGAAGCAGAATCACTCAATTTCTTCAGATTTTTCATCATAGGTGTAATCATGGACTTGCAATCCATCATATCGAATCTCATCAATATCCCCTGAATGAGGAAGATCCCATAGTACATCTGGCCAAGATCCTCCATCTCGAACTTTGAGGCCTATTATCACGCAATTTGTACTTGTCCCAAAGGGAAAGGCTAAGGGAGGCAAATGGCGTAACAAGAAGTTATCCTATCACTGTCACCTTAATAAGATACCTCTTTCTATTTAGGGTTGATAGCCCAGGGGAGATGTCCCCGGTGACCTGGGGGTTTGAGAAGGCAAAGGTTAAAGTGTCTATAAAGGTATCCCCTCTCACAAGTCACACTGATCAGAAAGTCCCAAGGTTTTAACCAGTGAAGCAGTGATGTGCTTAGATGTACCTACCTAGAACAAAGCAACAAGAAAACAATATCTTTTGCAAGTACAAATTTGATGTTAGTGCTTCATAAACCTTGGACTAGTCAATAAAAGCAATAAGTTGATACTAGATGAAGCAAACAGAATTTTATAGCAGCAATGTTTACAAGATAATAGCTTCACAATAAATGCCTTAAAAGAGCTTCACAATGACCCAAAATAATAACTCAATAATAGCAATGTACTAGCAGTTGTCAGAAGCTAATTAGGCAATGTATAAATCAACTTTGCAATTGCTTTTAAGTGCTTTTATTGCTGCAATAAATGGTTGTAGCTTCCTTTTGTAACAGCAGCAAGTAGGTTAGTAAATTAGTCTATTCTAGGGTTAGGAAGAGTTAGTAGATAGCTTTAGGTAAAAGTTTTGAGAGTTGTTTTCATCAATCAATCAATTTCAAGGTCTAAATCAATGCTTTTTTAGGGCTAATGGAGTCACTTTGCAGCAGCAAACTTGAAGGAACAAATGATAATGTGAGAGCTAGAGACAAGAAGGTCAATGATT
>WSFP011509386.1:0-13203 GCA_009831015.1 Picea engelmannii
GAAATGTCTAGACTCTAGTATTTATTTCAATAAAAAAGTAAGCCATTCGTGAACTGTTTTGTCTCCAAGAAATGCCTCATAGTTTAGAATTTAAATTTATTTCAATCAAACTGGAGGCCAATCCAGGATAGCTCTACCCCCTACTATTAGTTGGAATTGATATATAGTGTATACTATAGTATATTGGACTTTACTATGTTAGTAAATTCAATTGTTCAACAAGTTACAAGTAACAAAACTCAACCATTAGTCTCTATAACTAAATCCTAGAAAAACATTTCAAACATGTCATGTCATAAGATATTACTATTAGGCTTTAGTAAACCTCAAAGGCAATTAAAATAGTAAAACCACACAATGGAATTTAAGAAACCACGCAGGGAAAATTACAACACTACAGAAAATCAAAAACAAAATTTAGTGGATAAGTGTACTTAGAAAATGTCAGTATGAGAAAATGACAAATGATGGTAGTTAGTCATTAATTCTCACACTGTTACTCACAACGTTGAGATGACCAAATGGTAGCAAGACACCTTACACCATTTCCCACGATGCACTACTCACAATGTTCCTCAATGCACCTAACTCACTCATGACACTTCGATGTGCCTCAACCATCTCTCAATTGTGACTACTCACTTCTTGGACCTCCTCACACAAGAATCACAACACTACTCACTCATACAACGAATCGCAATGCAACATGATTCCAAATGTCAAATGATGCTAAACAATGCCAAAGTCCAAATAATGTGTATTCTTCATGATGGGCTAGTTATTTTATACGTAGAAATTAGAGTTTTTTAAATTGTTTTATGGGTTTTTAGGGGGGCATAATTTGATTGGCACCAAATCAATGAGAAAACATGCCAAGGATGAAAAAATTAGGGGCCCTTAAGCTTGGGTGCTTCCTGTCATATGGGGAGCCTTTACATGCTCACTATACTGGAAACTCGTTCCCAAGCTCCCATTTCCTTGACGTCGAATATCCCAAGTTCTTGAAACCATTCCTATCCAATTGAAGACATTTCATACCCATTCCCCATCTCCCACAAACATTAGAACAATGGAAACAGGTTTCAAAAATGCCAAAAACAACTATTGTGCAACTATATTAAATACTCTTATTGTCTTAAAATTGTATAATATTAATATATGTTGGAAACATAATCCGTTAGGGTTACTAATGTCATGATGGAATGTGAATAGTCAAATTATATGAATGGTCATTGGGAGTCCAAGCGGTCTCTTGGAAGACGAATCCAAGGGTCACATCATTGTACTTATATGTGTATCATATGAATGAATAAGAAAAACTCGTGCTTATCTAAATTTATATGTTCTAATAGTGGTATCAGAGCACCTTATTTCTTAGAGCTTGATTCAATCTATGGTAGCTGTCCATAGTTGAGTTGCCTCATCCAAAAGTCTCTCTTCATTTATTCTCTTGGTAATTTTTTGTCATTGCTAGTGGTAGCATCGGTTAGTTATTTTTGCACAGGTCTATGTGTCTAGATGTGTGGAAATCATCCAAAGTTTTCTACTCTTGAATTTACTTTAATTAAAGGAATTATTAAAGTAAATAGTTTTTATTAATTAATTGTGTAATTAGTTAATTTATTTATTTAAGGAAAGTGCTAAAAGTAATTAGCATGTTTAGAAATCTCAAGTGAGTGTGAGAACTAATCTCATCTGTCAATCACTTTGGAGATTAGAAATATATTATAACTCACAATTATAAAAGAAAGGCTAGGTTTAAGGAGGAAGACACTTGACGTTTGACAAGAGTTGTGTTGAGATAGTTGACATAGAGTATTGGATCATGAAGGAATATGATTCAAGATCTTGGATAGGTGGAGAAGGATTTCCATCTAGAGATCAGATCGAGGAGAAGAGAGAACAGGGGATCACGAGGGTGGGTTTCAATCAGAGGAGGTCACAGGAGAGTGTCATGTCATATAGATCTTTCCATACAGTATTTCATATATGTATGTGGGTTTCAATAGAGACATTTGCGTACATACACGGGTTTGTTGAAGGAAAGTCATGTACATCTCAAAAAGCATGAAGTTATGGGTCATACAACAAATCATACTTTGCCATGTTTGTATGCTATTGTATTTATCTTAGTGGGCCATTGTCCTTGTTACAGGAGCCCTAATTTTAGCATAATAAATCATTCTCGGCACTGGTTTTCTCTCTGGGTTATTTCCAAAGGTTTATACCCAAAAATATTGGTGTCTTGAGTGAGAGATTTTTGGTTTCCTAGTTTATGCTTATGTTGCATGTTTAGTTGATTATTCAGTTGTGATTTCAGTATATAAAGTAATTTTATTTTGAGCTAATTGTTGGATGTTGGGTTGAAGTGGTAAAATCAAGATGGAATCAAAGCATCTTCTCTGAGGGGAAATCATGTACATGATCTCATATCCATAGTAGATCCATAACCAACAGGTGGAAATCGAAGGACGAATTTCTAAGAAATATACGTATAGAGGTAAAAATTGTTTTTGCAGGTGTACAGAGGTGTATGTAGGTCACATAAAGCACATTCGCATAAATACATGGGAGAATTTGAGCACAATCACATATATGTGGGTCGTAGTGGTAAAGGTCCTATACATACGTGGGTTTTGTTGATCACAGTCACATACATATGCAGGATCTAGTGGTGACATTCACGTACAAGTCTGTGCAGGTCAGTACAAGGGAAGTTTTCTGCAGCAGGTTATTTCTAGGGTAGGTTATCAAGTCTTACGGATGGCAAAAACATCGTTAAGAGTTGAATACATAATGGATGGAGCATCCAATTTCCTCTCTTGGAAAGCAAGAGTAACTTTGGCATTTAAGGAGTATGACCTTTGGGAGTTAGTGGATAAAGTTGTTACTCCATTGACAAATCCAATAGCTTTCGAAGCTCACAACAAGAAGGAGAAAAAAACTTAGAGGGTCATCTTAGATTCAGTTAAGGATCATATAATTCCTCACTTATCTGAGAAGAATATGGCCAAAGAGATATTTGATGCCTTGGTAGGGTTATTCTAGAGCACAAACATGAATAGGAATATGGTCTTAAGGAATAATCTCATATTGGTGCAAATGTCTATATCTGATAATGTTACCAGCTATCTCATGAGGATCACAAAGGTGTGTGATCACCTCGCATCCATAGGGGAGAAAACAAAGGATACAGAGCTCGTGAATGTCGCATTAAATGGTCTTCCCAAGTCATGGTAACCATTTGTAAAGGGAGTTTGCGCTAGGGAACATCTCCCAAATTGGTAAATACTTTGGGATGATTGCATCCAGGAAGAGACTCAAGAGGATTCTAAGAGTAGTAAGTAGGGAGGTAGTGAAGAGAACTTGGCTCTTGTCAGTAAGACAAGGAAGAGAAAAGGAAAGAGTTCTAGTAAGAAGGGTAACAGTAATGGAGGATCATCATAGTCAGGAAAGAAGAAGAAATTGAGTAATATCAAGTGTTTCTCATGTCATAAGGATGGAGATTATGCATCTCAGTGTCTAGAGAATAAGAATAAGGGAAATGGAAAGATGCAGACAACAACATAATTAAAAATGTAGCTTTATGATTTTGCAACAAATTTTGAGAAGGGTTACTCACTTTTTTCTTGCATTTCCACCAACACAGTTGCGAGGAGTGCTTGGTTCTTGGATAATGGTGCATCTTGTCATATGACAAAAGAATGGGAGATATTTAGTAGTCTGATGGAGAGTGACTAAGATGTTCATGTGGAGCTTGCTAATGATTCTATATATGTAGTAAAGGGAGAGGGAACAATTACGTTCCAGCTCGAGTCAAGGGGCTCAATGGATTCCCATGATGTCCTTTACATACCAGGTTTGAAGAAGAATTTGCTTTCAATCTCAGCTATGGATGATAGGGGTTTTTTCATTACTTTTCAGAGAGGGTAGGTACCCATACGTCCAGATAAAGATATCCTAAACAATGTACTGATCATTGGGGTTAGAGAGGACACTTTGTACAAGTTGCAGGGAAAGCATGTTTAGGATTTGGTACACAACAGTGACAACCTATGTGAATTGTGGCATATGAGGTTGGGACACCTACACTATAGGGCATTGTCGATTATAAGGGAGATTGTTACAGGCCTTCCAAAGTTCATAATTATACAACAAGAAATGTGTAAAGGGTGTGCACTTGGAAAGAATGTCAAGGCTACTTTTCCTAGAAATGAGAGTAGGTCCAAGGGGATCTTGGATCTTGTCCATTCATATGTGAGTGGTTTGATGTCAATAGTATCATTATAGGGATCATCATACTATGTGACTTTTATTGATGATTTTTCCAAGAAAACATGAATATTGTTTATGAATAACAAGGATGAGGTCTTCAGTTGGTTTCAAAATTTTATAGCTCAGGTGAAGAAATAGATATGTAAGAATATCAAGGTCTTAATTTTGGATAACGGGGGAGAGTACGCCTCCAAGGAATTCAAGGATTTCTACAAGAAGGCATGGATCAAGAGGGATTTGACAATGTCATACAACCCTAGGCGAAATGGGGTTGTGAAAAGAAAGAATCGGTCCATCATCGGTTATGTCATGGCTATGATACATCACCAGGAGTTGTTTATGTTTCTATGGGCAAAGGCATGTAACATAGCACTGTATGTGTATATCAAGAGTCCTGATAGGATATTGGGGGATAAGACTCTGAAGGAGGAATTCTCAGGAGTGAAGCCAAAGATTAGTCATCTAAGGATATTTGTTTGTCTAGTTTACATCCATGTGCATGTGGAGAAGAGTATGAATTTGGAGCCTTAGGGATAGAAGGGTATATTTGTGGAGTACAAAGATAGCTCAAAGGATTACAGGGTCTTCATTCCAACGCAGTGGAATAAAATTGTAAGAAGATAGTTTAAGTTTGAGGATAACTTGGCATCTAGGAGTACTCAAGAGTCATCAACAGTGACAGAGGATGAGGAGCAACAGGTTTTGAAGGATGAGCAGTAGTCAACAGTTCAAAATTCAGGTGGAGAGGAGGAGTTACCCCCTTCCAGTCCTTTCAGGAGACTAATGTGGTTATTATATACATTGAGGGACACTAGTGAGTCTTCTAGGAGTGCAGTCAGAGAACGTAGGCCTCCGAAGAAGTTTTTGAACTATATGGCGCTTATGAATAACATTATTTATGCTAAGCCTTCCAATTTTGAGGAAGAAACTAATCAACATGTATGGTGGGATTCCATGCTAGAGGAGTACACATTTATTGTGAGGAATGATGTTTGTTACATTGTGCCGAGACTGGATGTGAATTCAATTGTGAGTTCCAAGTGGATCTACAAGATCAAKCATGGTGTATATGGTAGCATCGAGAAGTTCAAAGCGAGGTTTGTGGTGAGAGGATTCTCCTAGAGAGAGGGAGTGGACAATGAGGAGATGTTTTCTATAATCACTAGGTATGMTTCTATTTGAGTTTTTATTTCTATTACTTTAGTTAAGAGGTGGAGGATACATCAGATGGATGTGAAAACAAATTTCCTCAATGGGTTCATTGAGGATGAAGTATACATAGAGAAACCTTAGGTATTTAAGGTACATGGGAKGGAGTCTCATGTGCATAGGCTTAAGAAATATTTGTACAAACTCAAACAGACACCTAGGTGTACTATTCCAAGATCAATGGATACTAGMAAAGTATGGGATTTACCAAGAGTGAGGGAGATTATAACTTGTACTTCATACTTGTTGGAGAGGATCCTCTCATATTGGTTATGTACATTGATGATTTGTTTCTCATAGGTGTAGAGGAGATTATTGCAGGGTGAAAAGTGGAATTATCTAGTGAGTTTGTGATGAAGGGCATTGGCATGATGCATTATTTCTTGGGGTTAGAGGTATGGTAGGTATCGAGAGAGATATTCCTTGCACGATGGAAGTATGTAGTTGATATCTTAAGGAGATTCAAGATGGAGGAATGTAAATCGATGGCGACACCTATGATTACCAATATGAATAAGGTGGTGAATTTAGATTCAAATTTGGTGGATCCCGGGATATAAAGGAAGCTGATAGGGTCCTTGATGTATTTGGTCAACACTAGACTAGATATTTGTTTTGCTGCAAACACCTTGATTCAGTTCATGGTGGATCCAAGGCAGGTGCATTGGATCACAGTGAAACATGTTATTAGGTACTTCAGAGGTACAATGGAGTATGGATTGAGGTATACTGGAGGAGTTGGAGTGGAGTTGCATGGATATATAGACTCAGATTGGGTAGGGAGTGCAGTAGACAAAAAGAGAAACTCAGGGTTTTGCTTCAGTCTGGGATCAACAATGATTACTTGGTTAAACATGAAGCAAACTTATATAGCACTCAATTCAATAGAGGTAGAATATATGGAAGTGAGTATGGCTAGTTTTGAATCTGTCTGCTTCACAAATTGCTTACAAGTTTATTTGATCAGGAGTTGGAGCCTATAGTGATATACTGTGATAATCAGAGTTGTATATAAATCTCGAAGAATCCAATATTCCATGATAGGTCCAAGCATATTGAGATCAGATACCACTTCATTCAATATAAGATCCAGAAGGGAGAAATGAATCTTTGGTATATTTCCACAGATGAGCAGGGTGTAGATATTCTGACCAAACCTTGAGAGAAAGGGAAGTTTGTATTCTTCAGAGACAAAATTGGAGTGGTACATAATACCTTCCCCGCTAACAGGGAATTTTGATGATAGTGGTAGCATCAGACATGTATTTATGCACAAGTCTATGTGCCTAGATGTGTGGAAATCACCCAAAGCCTTATAGTCTTGAATTTTCTTTAATTAAAGGAATTATTAAAGAAAATTGTCTTTATTAATTAATTGTGTAATTAGTTAATTGGGTTATTTAAGGAAAGTGCTAAAAATAATTAGCATGTTTCTAAATATCAAGTGAGTGTGAAAATTAATCTCATCCATCAATCACTTTGGAGATTAGAAATAGATTATAACTCGCGATTATAAAAGCAAGGCTAGGGTGAAGAAGGAAGACACTTGACACTTGACAGGATTTGTGTTGAGAGATTCGACACATAGTATTGGATCACGAAGGAATGTGATTCAAGATATTGGATAGTTGGAGAATGAATCCCATCTAGAGATCGGGTCAAGGAGAAGAGAGAATAAAGGATCACGCGGGTGGGTTTCAGTCAGAGGAAGTCACATGAGAGTGTCACTTCGTTTGGATATTTTCATACAATATTTATGTACATGCACATGGGTTTCAATTGAGATAGTCGCGTACATATGTGGGTTTTTTTTAAGGAAAGTCGCGTACACCTTCAAAAGCATGTAGTTTCGGGTCGTACAACAAATCAGATTTTGCCAAGTTTGTTTGTAGTTGTATTTCTCCAAGTTTTCCATTCTCCCTGTTATAGGAGCCATGATTGTAGCATAATAAAATCATTATCAACATTGGTTTTCCCTCTAAGTATTTTCCAGGGGTTTATACCCAAAAATATTGGTGTCTGGTGTGTGATAATTTTGGTTTCCTAGTTTATTCTTTCACTGCATGTTTAGTTGATTACTCACTTGTTCTTTTAGTAGATAAAGTGATTTTATTTTGAACTAACTATCGAGTTTTGTGTTGAAGTGGTAAAATCAACATTTTCATTCCTTCCTGCAAAAACATTCCTCTGTTAACCTGCCACTATGCCAGTCTACCCCGCACTTTGTCTCTTGAGTACAAAAACACCTCTGATATCTCATGTGTCTCTGAAATTTGTTTTCATTTTTTGTCTCTGCCTCATTCTTTGTTTATTCTCTCTGAACATTGAACCATATATCTACACCACCCATGAAAACTCACCCTTTTTCTATAGCCACTCTTTGAATTATTCAACCGTGATCCCTTCTGGACAAATATATTTTACGGAATTTATTTTGTTTGTTGCAGAAGTCTCGAGAAGAGACCATCACTCACCAACACTGATCTAGCAACAAACTTTCCTGAAATGCTAAAAGACTTATTCTCCTTATCGCTCCTACAACTGCCATTAAGACCTATGGGAAATGAGGGTTTCATAATTTTCTATTGGTCCCAAAGAGTCAATGAGAAACTAAGAGAATGACTTGTGGGGTTTCAATCTTGTTAGTTCCCTAAAAATATCAAAACCCTCCATTTGTTCCTATCGGTATATCCATCGAACCCATGTTGTATGTGTGTGTGAATAACACTGAGAAACGTCGTGTAGAGGTGTAAATGTGAAATAAGGTTCAATTTAAAGGAACAACAATTGCAGGTAGAGACTTTTTGGCTCCTAAAACGTCTAGAAGTCATTTGGGTTGATGAAATAATTATTCATATATCTCAAATCGAGTTGTCTACTACTTATGGGTTTATTGGATGTCGAAACTCTATGTTTCTACGTTTTGACCCTACTATCACTAGGGATGGAATAATTACACGATGAACATTAAATCAAGAAATGTTCTAGCAAGATATATTCTATAATGCAGCTATAAAAGCACGAAGGCCGATAAAAAATAAGAAAATCTTTTAGGTGTATTTTGGATGAATTAAACGTGATTGTAAGCTAGAAATCACATATGTGGAATGATTGGTGATGGTGTTAATGATACACTCGCTTTAAAAAAGGAATACTAGGGAATTGACATTGATGATGCAATTGATATAGTGAGAAGTGCTTCTGATATACTTTTGACATAGTGAGGTCTCAGTGCTATTATTAACACAATGTTGACAAGTCGTGCAATATTCCAACTAATGAAGAATTAGACTATATATGCAATGTCAATTACAATATGTATTGTGCTAGGTTTGATTATTTTAGGGTTTATATGGAAGCTTTAATTCCCACCATTCATGATACTTATAATTTCCATGGTATTGTAATTACCATTTTTCCATCGCTGGAAACTAGTAGAGATTTTTTGCCACTGAGGTCATTATTGGAAGTTACCTAGAATTGATGACTATTATATTTTTTTGGGCTTCTTACAAGACAAACTTATTCCTGAGAATGAGAGAAATGTTTTGGAAATAATACAAAGAAGTTGGCGGTTCTTTGGAGAACAAGAGACGACACATTCAACCTTGAATATCAATTCAACTCTGGAATAAAGGTATAGTTKAAAATAGTATTTTTGTAAGTTTTCTTGTACATTTTTTCGAAATAAAGATGAATTACTTTGTAAATGGGTGCATTTTCGGTAGAATATGAGACCCATGATTATTGATTTTTCATCTAATTTTTAAAGGGCGGAKTTGCAAGAAACGTTGTGAGGTCTGAGCTATCGCTCAAATTGATGAACTATTATAGTTATTAAACACTCTAATACTCTTTTCTTTAGAAAATATAGTCACAACTAACATAGAAACTCTCACCAATSTTCTAAACTATTTACAAGATTTGCAAGACAAAATAAAATTTCTCCAACTTGAATCACAGCTCCAACAAGAAGAATTACAACAAAAGAATCATCATTTTGAACTAGTCCCTATTCATAACAATTCTCTTTTTAAACTTGAGAATGATTCCTATAAAAAAATGAACACATGATCAAATCAGTGATGCCACTTCAGAAGCATATTCAAATGAAGATGAGGTTTACCATAAAAAAGCTCCAATTTCACTTTCCAAACCCATAATTAGATCTTGGGAAGAAATCAAGTACAACAAGCATAGAATAGGTATTGGACATAAAAAGGAAGTGACCTTTCATATTCAGAATTATACCAAACCGATCCAGTTCCAGAGTATTGGATTGTTATAAGAAGGTTCATATTCACCTACTCCATTTCAAGAGTAGGTTCCAAAATTCCAACATTGTCAGTGAGTTGGCTACATGGAAGATCAGTGCTTCGATCTTCATCCTTGTGAGCATTGTGGAAAGAAAATCATCCTTCAGAGAGATGTTCCAAACAAAACAAATATGCAAGAGTAAAGAACCACTATGGGTGGGCCACTTATTGGTGATGGTCATCAATTGTCAAAAATATATATCAGTGTGTTAGCAGGGTGGAAATTCCCTACAATAGAAAAGGGTACTGCCCGGTACAAGGCCCTGATTAGATTATGCATCATTTGGTTTAGGAGATCCATCCATATTCTGGCCCGATTTCCATTATTGGTTATGAGGATGGATGGTTGGATAGTTATACGAATGCATATGTATATGAAGACTATATAAAAGAATAAAATAAATTGAATCTACTATATCCTATCCTATGCTAGCTAGGAGAAAACTATCGTAACAAAATGAGTTGAAATTAAACTAAAATATGAAAACACTTCACTCTGATAGTTGTTATGAATATGAAAATATAGATAACACATGCATACGAATACATAACCAGAATATTCTAAGTCATATTACTGCATACATTAATGACTCATATGCTCAAGACATAAACATAAGAAAGAAAAAAACAGTTGTTATAAAAAAATCAATTTCTTTAAGAATAGTCTATGAGCAAAAGTATATCCTTACAACACATGTAAATAATGAATAATCTGCTAAAAAATGGTTGACAATAAGCCGCCATTTAGAAACCGTTGTTCCTTCTGTCAAAATTGGACTTGAGGGCTTCTCAATATTAATTAACATAGTATTTTCTCTAAAAATAGTTTCTTGAGTGTATACAATGCTTGAAGAGCCCCTACAAAATGTGATTCTTCCTTTATTTATATAGCTATTACTAACTCCTGAAAATGTCTTCATGCATTCCTCGAGAAGCAATTACAAAATTGTTTAGCTTCCCCCACTTACTATTGACATGTGTGAGAATGGGGACGAAACTGGGGGTAATTTGGAAAAACAAGAAACAACATATGGTTGAAAGCAAATTTGAATTTGTTATTTAATATTATTCATGCACTCTTTTCCTTGATGCAAGTTGTCCAGATGTCATACTGTTCATAGAGTGAGTTGATTCTTTGATATAAGATTTCCTAAAGAGTAGCTTCATGTGTGGGTGTGTTGTCATTAAGGATCTTCATGTCTTTTGCTAAGGTAGCCTTGAATGCATGTATCATGGTATGTACTTTGGTGGGATATATGAGGTGTTTCTCAATTAGATCCTTCATCACCTTGGTAGCTACTTCAGTTGTCCCTCACCTATGGTTTTTTCTCTATTGGATTTTGTCGAGAAGTTGCTCCAATGTGAGAATATTTTCGAGTTCTTGTAGGGGAGGGAGATGAAAATTTTGTATCAAAAATTGTGCCTCTTTGTGAAGTTGTGAACACATTTCTAGAAATTTGGTCATCTCTTTGTATGCTCTCTTCCCATATTTCTAACAGTGGTCAAGTGAAGCATACTCAATCTTTCTTTCTATTCATGAAGGAAAAGGGAGTTCAACTAGAGCATTTGGGTTATCAACAATCCATTTATCAACCTCACCTAGACCTTCCCGAATGGTGATGAGTTGGGTTTTCATGTCTTGTACCCTATTATGTTGTTCTATTATGGTGGTTTTCGTCTATTGAAAAAGGTGCAAGTGAGCATACATTTATGTGATGGATTCCTCTAGTTTTTTCCTAACTTTCTCTGCACTTTCCTTGACCTCTTTTAGGATGCCCTCGTATATCCTCATCTATTGAAGTTTTTCCTCTAACTTCTTGATTATAGCATACTTCTCGTGATTATGGTGATACAGGTTCTTAATTTTATGTTTCATCATCATGGTAAAAGCGGTGCCCGTAGAGGCTATAGAAAGTGAGTCATCGCTGACATTTTCCATTACTAGTGTTTTTGTAATGATGGGTAATGGGTTGCCACCTATGACCATGACCTTTCTGGTTTGCATTTGCAGCCCATGGCTTTGTCATACCTAAAAATTTTCAAGTTCGACACTTTGCTCAGTCTGTATGGGGTGCTAAGCCCCAAATCCAACCCACTGAATTGAGTGTGACTACTGGAACCTCCCATTGATATATTTGGGATGTCTAGGTCCATTACCGATGCATCATTGTTCTAAGCCTCTTCATATTTCTGTTGGAGATACTTCACACAAACCTAGGATTTATTTTTCCTAATGTTTTCCCTATTTTTATTAGTCATTATTCAATATCCTATAGTTTAGGGGGAATATTCCTCTAGGATAATATTCTCTTTGGTTCACACTTCAGTTTGATCAGGTGAGTGGAGTCTAGATTCTACATTGGGATAATCACCATGCATCATTGGGATCATCACCAACTAATGCGCATTGTCCTTGGGATTATCGCCATAATAGAGAATTATTCATGATTACCTAATCTCCTCCTCACTTCACTTTTTTTCAGTCAGTTAACTGAAGACTAAGAGACTAGTTAACTCAGACTATGTGGCAGTTCACTCCCATAAATGCGTGAGAGACTAGACTAGGTGGAAATTTACTCCTATAATTAATAGTGTGTGTCCATATCACTCTATACCACCACTATGGCACATTGGATTCTCCTCTAGTGCACATTAGTTTATTTATACATAGTATATCATGTGTAAATTATCATTCATTCATTTGGTTAATGAGAATTCTTCCATTCTTTATCTCATGCTTCTCGTTTATCATATTTTGTTTGAAAATTGTGTATGTCATTTTCCAGATAGATCTATTATAGGTAGTTTCAACACATTTACATGGTATTAGAGTCAATTAACTTCTAGGGAAAAGACAAACCATATTATTTTTGTACGTACTGAAATTGAAGACAGCGGAAAAATGGAATTTCCAAAAGAATTCATTCTTACACCGTACAATTTATTTGCATTGAAGGAGAAGATAATAATGAATCTTCAAGGCATAGTATTATACAAGTTAACCATGAACATAGAGACAAAACCCACATCAGCCATAGAGAAATCCAAGTATCTAAATCGAATGGATGAAGCGTTTGGAACTATTTGTAGTCTCATTTCTCCTAAACTCCTCATTCACATATCCTCATGTAAACCCCCAATGAAGCCTGGACCACCATGGAAGGGATTTTTGGAAAATATTATGAGATGAGGGGACACATGCTCGAGGTGGAATTTCTCACTTTGGATCCAAAAACCTTCAACAATCTCCAAGATTTCTTTACAAAATATAAGGATTTGTTGTCACAACTCAAGGCTTGTGGGGTTGATAAATCTAAGGAGGAGAAACAAATGGTTCTTATCATTCTCTCCAAAATTGGTCCAGAATACTCATTATTTGTATCTACATTTCATTCAGTTAGGA